>JAQIWH010000395.1:0-52205 GCA_034695005.1 Cryptops parisi | reverse complement strand
ATATTTTCAAAACTCGGTTTCTTTGTTGAATAAATTTGGTCCAAACCTGGAGTTTGGCAACTTCTACTTTTATTTTTCCGCCATCTGAGAGTCATATCATAAACCAATGGTTTTTCTTTTCCAACTGTATCCAGATGCTATAGACAAAGAACGACAAGAGAAAAGGTGTTGCGGTGTTGGGTTTATGGTTTAACCAAGGACCAAGGTTAACTATCCCTTTCAGGTCATTAGTGACCATATCTGTTGAATATGGATGACCTTCCCATGCCATCGACGAGGCCCTACTAGACCAAGATACAAATCGTTTGCTATTTAAAAAAATTCTTTCTCTCCGATCCACACAGTATGGATTTCAAAATACATTTTTTTTATCAAAACATTTTTCACAAATTAATTTGGGGGCCCCTTAGAATCAGGGCCCTAGGCAAATGCTTATTTTGCCTACTTTATAACGCGCCACTGGCCGCTATAGTGCTACACAGGCGCTAGTAGCGACCAGATTCCGTACTAGGCGGAATTGATGCGCAGAACAAAATTTGATGTTGCAAAAAGGGGAATGGGAGCTAAACAAACAAAAAATGTATTTACGATTGTGTTTGTTCGTATTTCTGAAAGTTTGTAAATCGAAAGTTTGTTAGTAGAGGAGCGCCTGTATTTAATAATGAACCTTGTATATATACTGTACAATATATCAGCTATTTTCGTTATAAAGATTGAAATCGTTATAATGTACATGCCATTAAAGAAACGTTTGAGAGTACATTAACAATTTTTTTGGTTTATCAAATAAAAGTTATTCAATTATGCCACCATTATACTGTATCTACTTGTTTTCTCCAGTCTGAATTTGTGGCATTCGCATAGCGTTATGACGTCCCTAGTATAGTATATTATATCATATTATACAGTATAGTATATCAATGGGATTTTTTCATTATTAACAATAAAATAGCCCCAACTAGTTTAAATACTGATTGTGAAAATCAGGCTTCACTTTAGATCTCTTGGTGCACATGAAATATGATGAATGTACAACATTGGGTACTTCTGTGTTAACCCTGCCACTTGCTTGTACTTGGTTTATTTCCTAGGTTAGGTTAGGGAAAAAATATATTATATTTATAAACTATGATTTATGTATTGTTTGTTTTTTTCCCTAATCTAACCTGGGAAATAAACCCAGCACCAAGTACAAGTAGGTGGCCGGGTTAACATGAAAGTACCCGACATTGCTCCATTAACAGGTTCAGGTGGCTTTACAGCAGAATTTAACATTACATATCGAATTAAATACTACTCCCTCCCCCCCCTTCTGTCCAGTAGTCAGGTGAAAGACAAGAAGGGCTTCTTGTCTTTTCACTATCAGGAATCATAACTGCTTTTTTTTGTATTCAACGTCGTTGGCGGCCGGGTTAACTTGTCTCTTGTCCACTGTCATGTTTGATGTTTGAGTAATATTCTTTCACAAACGTGATTTTGTTTTTCCAAGTTTTATTAGAATTTAATGTTATTTTTTTAATTGGTGATGGTTACACTGGCTAGGCCTATGTATGTGGAACATTTTTTCATAGTTATTTCACAATTGAATTTTTCTCACAACATTTTTTCGGGAAAGCCTTTAATTAGTATTACGACATTTTGAATTACACTTCATATTTGAGAATCGACATTTGCATTTTTTTATTTATCAATGCAATACCTTTTGCAGTGGCAGCACTTGTGTGTGTCATTATTGAATATCTATTTGTTAATGAGTATAAGTTAATTTTAGTAAATGGAGGATGTCCTTAAAATATTTGTTTATTGGAATTCTACATCATTTAAATTTAAGTTATCAAAACCAATAGTTCTGTAACATGTAACTAAATGTTGTTGTCATTCAACTCTCACAATTTTTCTGTTGTTGTGTATTTCTTGGAGAAGGTTCCATGAGGCAGTGTCCTAGTTTTTGCATGGTATTCTCCTGGTTTCTCAACTATAGGGCTCTATTTTTTACATTGATCAGTATGGTACCTATTTGTTCAACATTTTTTTGGAGATAAAAATGGGAACATAGACAAGCCTTTGACACTTATCACTTCAAAGTTTCTTAAAGACAAGTTAATCCCACTAAATATAAAACCGTGGGTGCCTCTCACTGATTGACTGATTGGTTCCTGTTCAAACCAGTTTCACAGCTCTCATTCTATTCAAAGATCTTAGCTTCGTTTCTGGGTCATCAAACAATAAATTTTTCTGCTTATGAGGATTAACCTACCGTATTGGCCCGAATATAGCACGACCTCGAACATAACACGACCCCCAATTTTTCGAAATCATTTAAAAAAAAATCAAAAAAATCAAAAGAAAATTAAAATGTAGGCAACAAGCAATTTTTATTTACAATACAATGAATGAATAACCTAATAGTTTACTGTTACAACATGCGAAGTGAGCACGAAACAAGGCGTGAAACGTGTTGATCATATGGTGGAAATATCAACACAACACCGTCAACACGTACGACGACGTCACCTGAAGGAATGGTCACAGATCTTTTACGAACCAATCACGTTACAAGTCAGTACCCCCATCATGTGAATCGCGGGAACGTAGTTTGAATTGGTGAAGTGGTCTACATTCAGGCGTTATTTAAAATGCAAGACTGCGAAAATAACGCGAGTGCTGTTTTTGAGATTGTATTTTCGGAAAAAAACCGCGCTATATTTGGGCCAATACGGTAGTATTACCAGAGGTAGAAATCAATGACATTTGTCATGCATTGTGTAAAAGCCAATTAGAATGGTAAACACAAGAGGATAAGCGAGTTCTACTTGGTGATTGTTCTTCATTGAACATTGCACAATCATCGAAAGTTCGTCAGCACAGTTGAGACAGTGGGTTCTTGTTCAATACAATCATGTGCCTTTTCTGTGCAATTCTGCTCATTAGTTTATTTCCCATACGGTTGCAAACTAGAACCCCTGAAAAACAAACCAATGGTTTCATGTTTCGAAGCTTTGAAATGTGATGTAATCTGAGCTTGATCTTCATTGGGTGAGGCTATACACAACAGCATTCTGTGAAATGCTCAAAGAACTCAATCAGTCTTAATTACTGGGAAGGCAATTGGAAACCTTGTAGTATACAAGCTTAATCTTAACAATATAATTTGCTTTGTCTGTCTGTCACACTGAGATGGAGAAAATCGTAAAGAAAAATCTTTTTTTATTTTTCCCTCCATGAGATTCGAACTCGGGTTCAAATGGCAGTACATCACCCACTGGGCCACTTGAACTCATACAACAGAACCTGTTTTCTTATCACCTAAGAACTTCACCGTCATTTTTGACGGGCACCCCGCTAGTGTTCATATATTAGGGAATTTAAAGAAATCAAGGCTCAGTAATCTGTATTGTAATGTAGTGATCAATCTGTATGTTAACAGATTGGTCATTTGCAAAGAAACTGGCTGGTTATGCTTCATATGATTATTAAACAGTTAGGAAGGTTTTAAAAAGTTCATTGTGAGGAAATGGGGTTTTTTTAAAAAATAAATCTCTTTTAGTACAAAAACAGCATTAACTATGCAGTGTAATAAACTGTAGGCCTACTTATTGTTTGAAAATAACATTCTTTATGACTATCACATTGTTACAAATTAGCTTTCAAGCTGTTCATAATCCCTGGCAATAAATTTGCATCAGGTGCACTGACTTTTTTCTTGCTGCAGCAGTTCCATGTGGGTGAGTGGTGGCATAAGTTATTGACTTCAATAATCTTAAAGGAAGATATCTGCAAAAAAAAATGCGGTTGGATGCATAGACCTCAGTTGTCTATTAGGCCTGTTATGTATTGTTATGTATGTTGGTGTTAATGATTTGTTTTCTTATCCTAGATATTATGTTAATTTTAGTCCATAGCAATAGTTAATTTTGTTTTTCTATTAAAAGGGTTTTGTTGTTACCTCACAAAGAACCTTTTAAACCCATGGCAATCACATTCTATTGAATAACCCTGTATAATACTAGGGTGTTTATTACAGTTTAATCACTGTGTTCTTACAAATAGTGAAAAGAAAATTTACACCTGGTATTAATAACCTAACCTAATTGTTAGGTTATTATTATTAGGTTAGTGTAATCTAACCTAATCTAAAGGTGCAAGATTCGTATACAGACAACTATCTGTTTACGAACCAGTTTTGTTCTAAGATGTTGGTTGTGTGCATCTTGTATTCCTGGGTGTTTATGTGCCCAGTGGTGGTCTTGTGACCAGAGCATTCATCTCTGACAGCAGTGGCCCGGGTTCGCTTCCCACTTGTATGTCATGTGGATTCAGTTTTGACTCTATGGGAGCAAGTTTTCTCGAGTTTTTCGGTTTCCTCCTGCATCATAAAACCCCATTCCATCTTCATTCTCACCTAATCATCATTTCTGTATTTCCTAATTCATTAAAGTCTGAGGGCCAAATGATATACTGTGGCCGTAACGCCAGTCGGTGTTCTTGTTCCAACTCCAAGTACCTACCTATCTGAGTGTTTATAATCCATGTTGTATATATTAAGCATTGAAACCATGTACAACAGATGGTCTTCATACAATAAGTTACCAATCTCATCATATCTGAACACGCAGACAGACAAATGATATATTGCTTCATCTTCTCGAAACATTGGCCTCACTACGTTGTCAAAAATAAGAAAAGCATAAAATCAGCTACTTTATGATTCCTAGCTTAGTTACTAAACTAATTCTGGGTGTCTTATATTACTACCAATATAGCACTACAGTACTATTTTTTTTTAGACCCATGATCAGTTAAATTAAAAAAAAAGTTACTGAAGTTACTAAATTCAGAAATACACTTAACAGTTTCAATGAAACAACTGACTTGGACTACACTACACTTCGTTGTTGATGGTCTGATGCAAAGGATGTACATTTCAAAGTCCGACATGCATTTTTTACTGCCTGTGTAGTGCTGCTAGATGAAACGGTCAATTTGTTTCCAACCAGAGAAAGCACTACAACTGTGTGGCATGCAAACTGATGTTACTTTTTACTGGCTAGATTAATTTTATTAAAGTACAATTCAATGTAATGTTATCATGTTGTCTCCCTGTCCTAAATTGTGGCATATTTTTTGCTTGTAGACCTACGTAGGTTTTTACGGGTTAGGTTAAGTTTTGCAACTTAACGGAACTTCACATATGTATTTAGATGCTTATTGATATAAACTATATTGTTGGGCTGCATCTTGGCTACACATAATGCCATATGTTCATTATTGTAGTCGCACCATGTATCATTTTGAAATACATGCATTTTGACATGACACTCTTAAAATACAATTACAAGTTGTGTCAACATTTCGCGTTTTAAATACTTTTATCAGGGAAGCTAAGGAGGACACTTCAACAGTGAAGATGACTCAATACGTAGCACAGTAGGTTATAATTAAGGGTTATTAATACGTAGGTTATAATTACCATGTCAATACTAAACACCACAAATATTGCCAATAAATCATCTATTTTATTATTTTTGTAGGACTGACTTATTTTGTATAATTACGGATTAGCTTAATATCCAATGCTTCAAATGTGTAATTTTGTTTTTATTTTTCCTTCTCAAGAAAGGTTGAGTCACTTTGATGTTTTTTTGCCGGAATGCAGGTTCACCTGTTACGGCAATTAGTTAAAATGTGTTTTTGTCTTGATCTGCTTGATGGAAAAACGTGGGCTCATTCGTTCTAAATTTTTGTTTCAGGAGAGTCAAACATCGCCAAAAGACAAAGTGTTAGACGACGACGAAGATAAAAGGAATCCTCAGTATATTCCTAAAAAAGGAGGTTTTTATGAGCACGATGACCGGCTATTCGACAATGAAGAAAAAGAGTGAGTGTTCCGTAAAAATATTGCAATTTGAAAATTGCTATAACTTGTTATTACATCTAAATGTATAAATAATTAGATGTGAAAGGTGTGTCTTAGTATCGAAGCTTTTAGGATTACTCTAGTTGTTTTCTGATCATTGCTACACGAGGTGATTACTATAAGATGAGGTTAATTATAAAATGTATGCTTTCATGTAGGTCTTCTAAGTAGTTTTGTTCAATTATTTCACGGAGGGTGTCTTTTGTGCATATAATTTATGTAATTGGTGTTTAAAGGACTCTTTTTATCAGGGAAGAGAAAAAGCCCAAAAAGAAACTATGGAAGGATGAAGGAAAATGGGCTCACGATAGGTTCAAGGAGGAAGACCAGCGCCCCAAATCAAGAGATGAACTGATGACTACATATGGATATGATATACGTAATGAAGACGGACCACCTCATGCTAGACGGAGACGTCGCTACGGGTAAGAAACTAACACTTTGGACTTCGCTGGGACTTTTTTCTCAATGTTTGCTCATGAAATGTTGTCTTAATGTTTTGCTTAAATTGCTTTCAGTCGTGGACCAAACAAGTACACAAGAAAGTGGGAGGATGAAGATGCCTATGGAAAACTGGGTCCAAGGAGAGGTAGTGGAGAATTCATCCGTGGTCGTGGGGGAAGAGGTTTCGTCCCTCGAGGTCGCGGAAGAGGCTTCGGTCCTCCGCGTGGAGGACGAGGTTCGTACAACAATCGAGATGATTTCCGGAGACCAGCTCCTTGGCAAATTCAAGATCGTCGACCACGGTCGCTTAGCACTGGCAGCGCTCGAGAACTTGATGTTGTGGAATCCCGCACCATTTTGCCCTCCAGCTCTGCAGCTCCCACAGTAAGCAGTATCCAGCCCGTTACCGTTACTGCGTCCAGCACGACTTCTACATCTACTACGTCCATCACGTTCACCAATAGTAAGCAGTCATCTGTGAGAACTGAACCTGAGACAGTGGAACATCCTGAGGATGATGTACCAGAAACACCTCTAGTAGCAACCAACAAAAGCATAAAGCCTTTTGCCAACAGCAACAACAACAACACTGTGCATGCTAATGCTAAAGAGACTGTTACTGAGAAGCATACTCAGACGGAACCCAAGACCCGAGAGATACATCGCAGTAGTTATGTGGGTCGACCAGTGCATCATGGTGGTGGTGGAGTTGATAGGAGGACTTTTCAACACCCTCCTAGGAAGGACTACATGAGGCATGGCGGTGGACCAGCAGGCGACACAATGACCATCACAAAGGCGATGGACAGACTGTCGATGCGAGATTCAAAGGACCCAAAACAGTCTAATCGGGAACCTCGCAAGGAAGCAAGTGAGTGGTGAATTTTCCATCTCTCTGTTAGTTGGTTTGTCATAATTTGGTAGATGCTTGCTTGGAAGATGAGCTTGTTGCTCATCAATGTTTCAAATTTTGCAAGGTGGTGCTGTAGTGAGAGAAAGTTTCTGCTGTAGGCATGAAATGAAAACTGAAAATCAGTGTTAAACTATTGATTGTGTACAGCAGTGTTTCTTAATCTTTTTTTTTAACTAAAAGCAATTTTTGTTTCTTTGAGAAATTTGATGGTATTTGTAGCAGCTTAGTCATTATGTTTTTGCAATTTTGACGGTTTTATGGCTTTGTTGGATAATACTGTATACAACACACAACACAGTAATAGCTTAGTTTTAGGCTTGAACACTATTGAATGTTACGTTGTTGATTCTCTGTCAAATGGCCTGTGCAAAAGTTGACATTTTATTTTATTTCATGAAAAATTTATAAGTCATAATATTTCTTTAAGCTTTGACGGCCCTCGTAGGCCACAGGTTAAGAACTGCTGGTGTACAATATTACTTTTCTCACTGCATACTTTATAGTTACATTTGAAAAACTATTACCATGCTATTGATACAACCAATAACATGGTTGTTGAATCAGAAGCTTTACTTGTTTCAGTGCCCTGATTGAAGTTTCAGGTCCCAGCAGAGAACCCTGATGGGGTTTAACAAATAAAAGTAATTGTGTGCAGGGGTAGACTATAAGCTGTCTGGTCACCATGGTGCCTGACAATATCTACTAGGCATCTGAATTTATATATTTTTTTAATATTAAAAAATAATGCTAGAAAATAGCCCATCAAATGACGGGTGCCTAGCGTTAGCCCAAGCATAAAAAGTTGTCCCCTTTGTGTGTTGGTAATCTGACAAACCTGTTTCTTTTGGCCCTTGGGTATTCACGACTTCTTAAGTAGGTCGTTCAGGTATTGTCAATTGAAATTTCGTGCGCACAAATGTCATTGGATGATGCTGAGAACCAATGAAGAACCGGAAACTGTCACTTTCGGTTATTTAAGAGATACGCTGGTGCCTGAGAAAAAGGGGGTGGGCTCCTGAATTATTTTTAGTTTTGTCGACTCCTGATTCTGTTTAATTGTAACTTTACGGCACTATGTTCTTTCTTTCTCTCTCTCTCTCCGGTTCTCGTTTATCTACTGCTGTCTGTTTAATACATATGTGTCATGGTATTCACCTCTGGTGTGAGTAGCCCAGGTTTGGTTTTCGCTCATGTCATGTGGATTTAGTTTGGGGACTTTCGATAAGCCGATTTTCTCTGGGATTCCACATTTTCTCCTCCATCATGAAACCCTATCCATCTTCATCTTTCCAACATTCAACAATAGTCTTTGGCTCGTTATTTAGTGACTGATCTAATATGTACCATCTCATATTGGTACATATGAGCCCTGATAAGGTTTAGGGAGTCGTTTTTTTGGGTGCTCACTTGTCAGTCTTCATTAGTTTAGATTGTTTCTGCATGAACAAGAGGTCTTTGGTTTGAACCCAGGGTGGGCAAGAATGATTCAAATGGATGCTTTTTCGTTCCACTTTGTCATCACCGAGTTACTCCTGTTTATTTTTTTTTTTAAAAAAATTATTTAATAATTTCAGTTTTATTTAACTGTTGCTCATCTTTGCAAGTGTTGTAGTTAATTATGTTTTTTGGAAGTCCTAATGCATTTGCCAGCTAAATAAAAGCCTTGCTTCGCCTTTCGGCAGTGCTTTGATTCCTGAGGAAAGGAGTCTAGCCCCACGGGGGCAGGTTTTCCCGGGGCACTCTTGTTTCCTCTTGCATCATAAAACCCTGTCCCATTACTTTCATCCTCATCTCATCATCGTTCAGGCATTTTTTGATTCAATAAAGTTTATGATGGCCAAGTGACATATACTAACGGAAATCGGTGCAGTCCTTAAACCACAAATACCCACTTACCTGAGGAAAGAGTGAGGTACGCCTGTAATTTGGTGGTGATATATTGACATTTCATGTGAGCATCGTATTAAGCTGTAACATTAGTAATGATTCTTTGTAAATAAAATGATGGGTTAGTTTTGTTTCTGTACAGGCTTCTCTCACTATGAACTTGTAGTGAATTTTTCTATAGCAGGTTATTTTAAAGAGTCATTTCACCTTAGAAACACTCACTCAAAAGTTTGATGTTGGAGAGTGCAGACTTAAAATTGGTCATAAGAATAATCATTATAATAATAAGCCAGGATCTCTGGGTGTGTATAACGCTGCTGATACGCATGCGTGTCAGAAATTGCGAAGCCTTGAGCGCTATAGACTATAGAGCACTTAGAGCTCTATAGCGCTCTCTTTTAGAGAGCTATGAGCTTTTAATAATAACTAGCGCCCGTACTTCTGCACTGGATAACATACTAGTGTACTATAAAATGGTTTATATAGTCTCTTAAAAGCTATATGTTTTTTTAAAAAAGCTAAATTTTAGTTGTTTAGTGGAAATTGGGCATGTATGTGCGTGCGAGCAACACTCGTAAAATCAATTGCCCATACAATGTGAGATTCCTATGCTAAAAGATTCATCCCTTTGGTGTTATGTTTGGTGTAAAGTTTTTTTTTTTTACTAAATGGTAATTACCTTATTTCAGAAATTGCACCTACGCAACATTTGGTGAGTCCTCAAGAACGTCGCCAAGCCACAGTTCCTCCAAGGATGCAAGATGGAGCTGCTGCGTCAGCAAACCGCCCAAAACGTTACTCTTCACAGCGGCAGCGTAACGTACCTGAAAATTCATCTTTTCGACCATCACCTCCTTTGCAGCCACCACCACCTGGGCAGATGCCTTCCCAGTACTATGAACATGGGTTGGAATATCAGGCTGTGTCGGAAACTAGTAAGTTTTGCGTTGTTATTCATCACAAGATTCTCAAGTTAAATTGTGATGATTTGGTTTGAATATTTTAATTTCTAAACTAGCATAGCTACAGCAGGTGTTGGAAAGTTCCATGCCATCTCAATGCATAACATTTGTGCATTGAAGTATTATAAGGCAATCTGCTTCAAATCATATTCTATTATAATTACTTTGTAAAATCATTGGTGGGCAGTTCTATGTTATAATGTGCTGTTTATTTGAACATGCTGAGCCCACTGAGAACCTGCATGTCAGGTGACTTAAGCAAACGTGTGCAGAACTTGCTCAAAATATAATCAGTTTTTGAGCAGTTTTTATTCAAGAGGTGCTAAATTCACTAAGAAGAGTGATTATACTGTTATAGGCAAGTGTTAATTTAGGAGAGATTTAGTCTATGGTACCATTGATGGTTTTTAGATCATTGGTTCTGAAAACTTTTTTTTTGTCTTAGTTGTTAGTACAGTACCTCTCAATAACAAGACCGCTAAAGTTTATTTAGGAACTTGATCTAATTTAACAAGGTTGATGTTACAATCAGTTAGATTCACATTGGGCTTTAGTCCCTTGGGATTTTGTAATTTGGCTTCTGTCCCGAGACCCTTGCTAACTTCTTGTTGCTGCTGCTAGAGAACTACTGGATAACTAAGAGTAATGTTTGGTAGTACATAATTTATGTGTTTTAATTCAATTTTGATTAACAAGATGTCACGATTTTGTGTTTCAGTGGCTGGTTATCAACAGCCAATTTACACAGAAGCACCTGCTGGTTCTGTGCCTCCTCAACAAGGACCACCCCCAGCTCAACTTTTACCTCCTCCGCCTCAATCATTTCAGGGTTACACGCCTGCATATCAAGAAACATACAGTAAGTGGGGGCTGTTTTTACATTTCACCATTGACCACTTGTTACTGAAAGAAAATCTCATTTGCTTTTTTTTTGTTACTATTTTTTTTTTTTTTTCAGCCATGCGGCCAATTCCTAGTCCACCTAGGATATTTGCGCCAGTTACTATGGCTACAGGAACCATAGCAACTGGCCAGCCTGTCATGCCAGCACCCTACATCACCGCAAACAACAACATCATGAATTACGGCCCGCCGCCGACTAACTATACACAGTACACTTTTCAGCAGTACCCATCGCCACCGCCACCCCAACCAGCGGTAAGCGACTGCGATTGATTCCGCTGTATTATTTGGTTTGGTGTTAAGTGTGGATGAAATATCAGTGGGTAGTAAACTTTGGTAGATTGGTAATTTGGTTTGCAGGAAATTGATATCACAATTTCATAGGCAGTTTCAATGGACATTGAACTTCGTGAAGTTGTAATCTTTTTTTTTCTTTTTTATTATTTTCCTTTTATTTGGTATTTTATGTATGATACCAATTTTTTTTTTTCATTTGTGACGATTCATTAACCTTTGAAGAGTGCATGTTAACAATTAATGTTATATAATTTTGTTTTTGATCTTTTATTTCTTCTGTATTATCTTTTTTTTTTCCTCTTTGGTTTTGGTATTCTTGGATATGGCTATATCTTAAACTAAAATAAGCTTTTATGAATCATTAAACTGTAGTTTTTTTTCTTTCGTTACACTTTTATTTTTTTTATTTTTTAGACTTTTATTTTATTTTGTGGATTTGTAACCTTGATCGTTAGGACTTGGTAGATTATCATCACATTCGGATGGTGTGCAGAAAGAAAGAATGCATAAGCGTAGATGAAGAGAAATTGAAGATTCAACAAATCATTTACTTAGAATTGTTGTTTTTGCTGTGAAAGTTTTAATTTTTATACCCATCATCAGGGGCATTGTGGGCATTGGCCGAGAATACAGTAGAACCCCATTATCCCCGGGGGATCGGTTCTAGCCAATTCGTGGATAGTGGCGAACCACTACTATTACATTACTATTACTACTATTTATTACATTATCTTTTATTATTATCTTTGATTAAGGGACCAAAAATAAATATTACAACTACTACCACAAAAAGCTTATGACATAATAAAATTAAACAAACATACCATAAATGGACAAAATAACAAAACGTGGAACTTAAATGTTTGGAAGTTAGGAAAAATTAACATGGCGTATAAGTTTTTTTTGTCAAAAATAGAATAAGTTAATTTTATTGTTATGGTTAAGAGCAACACAACGACGAATAGAACAAGGAAGCAAGTTCCAGTCATACATGTAATTGAAGAGCTTATTTCCAAAATGTTTTTATCTCCACTTTTCATCATTTTTTTTTTTGAGTTTAAAGGTTCTGAAAACTTTGCATCGCTGATTCCAAAAATTTTATTTTCAAGACTCAAATCCTATTACATTCATATCTACTGATAATAGAATAGAACAATGCAATTTTATAACAATACTTATACAATTACTGTATAATGATGATACAGATGATAAGATATCTGAATTGTCAGCATCACTTTTATTTTGCTTGGAAACCACTTTTTTAAAAACAAAGCCACAAGGTTTTTACCAGGATACTCAGAACGATTGTCAATTTGAAACTTTCAAATTTTAAGAATTTTCCATAAAATTTGGGATCGAGGTCAATCCCGGATTACGAGTCGGTGGATACGGGTGTTCTACTGTATTTGTACTAGGGCCCGGGTAACCAGGCTATTGCATGTACATGGAATTCGGTTATTATAATTCAAGTATAATGTTATCAATCGCCTATTGTTATAAATCAGTAGGTCCCAAAACACTGTTTAGTGCATTTTTATTCATTGTTTTAATGTTATCAGCCGGTTATTGTTATCAAAAAGCACTAGTCCCAAAGTGACAATCATAACCTAATTCTACTGTGCATGTATATTCTAAATTTTTAGAAATTTATGTGTATTATAGGTGTATCTATTCCATTTTACACAAGGCAATATTTAGAGAATTATTCTTTTGTATGAAATCAAAGGTTTAATTTTTATATCTATAATCAGGGGCATTATTGGGAAGTGGGCATTGGCCCAGGTTGAAATTTCTACTCAACCAGGGTATTTTGTGTGTATATCTTTTTGTAATTTTTGAAATTCAACTTAATGTAAGTGTTTCTGTTCTATTTTTGGAACAGAAAATATTTTTGTACACTAAAAATATTTTGGATATAAAGATACATGTAATTTAAGATGGTGGGGATAGAATTTGAATTGGATCCAGAGTCTTCTCGTTACCTAGCAATGCTCCTGCTTATCAGTATTTAGTTAAGCATTATTTAGTGAACGTCTTAATGTTTTTTTTCTCTGACTTTTATCTGTTCACTAGCTTAAACCCATTGAAAAACCAACGGTGCCATATTAAGTATGGGTTTAGCATTTTTCAATAGCATGGGATTCTTACATTTTAAATTCAGGGTTTAAACTCAAGTTTCAACGGGTTTAAGCTAGTAAATAGACCGTCAAAAATGATGGAATTTTTTTTTTTTCTATTATGTAATTCATTGTTTTAACTCATGTTGTTTTGAAACATTTGTCAGTTATTTATTATTTTATTTTATTTTATACCACCTGACAAAACAATACAGAAATAGCGGTAGTAGAATTTTATTTTTATTTTTTCAAAAATAACATTCATTAATTGATTCATTTTTGCCTTTATTGTTTAAACTTTTAAATTATTCATGACATAAAAGCAGCGAGGTTTTCCTTCGACTTCCCAGGCCTGTCGCACCCACTGCCTGGTCGTCAGATATCTCTTGCTCTCCTTCTGGATACAACCTACCATCCTTCCGACTTTCAGCTTCACAGGCCTTACGATTTTTCCGCAAAATTGAGCCATGCACAACCACTAACAATAAATTGTTGCATGTCCCCTGATGACAATTTCGGTGCACCCTTTTGGGGTGTTATCTAATGGCTTACCAAGTTGCAGCCCCCTACATCTTCTAGTTTTCTTATAATTGACAGAACAAAGCAACAACACAAGGCTTTTATTATTATTATAGTAGATATCTTGCTTTCACACATCATGATGAGAAGGACGTTTCCAAGCTTTATAGTTTGCCACATTGGCGCTAGAGGAAAATAGGTCTTTAACTTGATGGAAAACATTGAAGTTTTTAAATGAAAATTTTAGATGAATCTGAGAAAATCAATCTTCGTTTTGTTTTTTGGCTAAATATTTCTCAAGAATGAGACATAAGAGAAGGAGGTCAGTAAACTTACTCATCACGCAAACGAAGATAAGATATCAAGGAAAGTAATGTTTTCATATTTTTTTTTTATGCCTTATCGACTATTCATACGTCAAAGTGTTTGGCGCATAATTTAAATTGTGTTTAATAACAATAAATCTACATCTCTTTGTCTTCTTTTGTATATCAAGATTGCCTAAATTCTGATTGGCTATTGATTGACCAGTCATAAATAAGCTGATATTTATACATGCTTTTGTTTTTTTTTTTTTTTTTTTTTTTTTTTTGATTGATTGGTTGCACTGATTGAAATGAAATGCTCCGATCCCAAGCTACTAAACATTTGCTACCCAACGACTACAGTTGTTAACTTGCCAACTATTAACTAACCATATTTTTTTAGTGAAATATTTTTTATTCCAGCGATATAATTCAATTCAATTTATTAGAATCCCACAGTGTAAAGCTAACTTCAGTTCCCATACAAACAATATGTACTACAAACATAAGTTTAGATTCTTACTGTTTTGAATAACGCCAAATTTTAATCACAAACATGATCTGGACAAATAAAATCATATTCACTTAACCTCACAAATAATGCCAATCACAAAGATGTACACAGTGATCACTAAAAAAAATAATACAGTGGAATCTGGTTATTACACTCAACATATAGTGTTATCAATTATTATTATTCTAGTCTAAGACACTGTTCAATGTTTTATTTGCATTGTTATTGTCATCAAAAAGCACTGGTCCCAAAGTGATCACCATAACCAGATTCTACTGTACATACAAATAATTCTCAAATACTTTAATTTACAAACACCTAAATACATCACAATGGTCACATCTCAAAAAGTTTCCAATTGATTTGGGAAAACGTCTGTACTTGAATAACAACCATTGGAGGATTACTTAACTTGTTCTTTGTGCTCATGTTGATTCATCTTGGGGAGATATGTAATGTTTCTTTTGCATATCACCAAATAGGTACTTTATTATGTAATAAATGGTTTCTTGTTTTTTTTTTCAACTCTTAGGCTAATCCACAAGAAATCTTTCGAGGTGGAATGGCCTATTACAGCACACACAGTCAACCTCCTCACATGCATGTGCCTGTGAAGCGTCCTAAGGCTGCAATACCTATTGTACCTCCACCAGAGTTTGAGGTAAGCATTATTTTTATTTTCTCAATATTTCAAACATTTTTGGTAATTGATCGTGTATCTCAAATTTCAACGTTTCCTTAAAAAAAGACTAGCTGTCTTGTTAGATTATAACATGGTTGAGTATTTCAGATACTCATATTGGATGTTAGGTATTATCAACGTTGTCTTACTATCTTTTTGTTTTGAATGTTGAATAGTTTTGTTTTATTTTTGCAGGCTTACTCGTCGAGACCTTTAGATTTAGATTTGATGGAGGTAATACACTTTCTATTGTATTTTGGTTTAATTTGATCAGTTTCCTAGTGTTTGAGGAATGCCACAACATCCTGTTACGTTATAGATAAAAAATCTTCGACTCTTGCAAAGATTCTCATGTAATTGAGGAGTTGGGTGGAAAAACAGCGTAAATCCACTTACTTTCTGATTTTCTTAAAATGAATATATTGAATCCCTTTTTGACCAGCCTATAGTATAAAACATTGGGTTGCCTATAATTTGCACTTTCAAACTTTTTGGAGCAAGAATATGGAACGCTACTATTGTAAATTTGAAACTATTTTGTGATTTCTTTCTTTTTGTCGCTTCCCTTCCTGGTTGTTTCACTTCCAAAACATTGGAAAAGATACTGATCTTTGGAAAAACGACGTCAATGCATTAATAAATTTGCACGATATTTGGAATAACGGCGTAATTGCATTTTTAAATTAGTCTGTCAACTAAAGTTAACAGTTTTTTTGCAAAAACCTATTGATTTTCCTTCTATAAACATACAGTTGACAGGAATTTTTTTACTCTTAAATTTGAAGGTGCCAGAAGTTTTTTGCTTCTTTTCTCAAAACTACATTTTTGTGAGTTACGCCATTATTCCGCTCAATTACATTGATAAATACTATTAGCGTACTATTATAGTTACAGATCATAGGTTGTTATCTTTTGTTAAGTCTGAATTGTAGAAATTGCAGGAATATTAAGGTTGGCCATTAAAATATTCATCCAACGATGTCTTTGTTTCAGGAAAACAAAAAAGACGATGATGTAAATGGAACAATTCTCATTGAAGAAGAAGAAGAGGAGGAGGAGGAAGAAGAAGAAGAAGAGGAGGAGGTGGAGGTGGAAGAAGTTCTGTCGTTAGACGAAAGTCCAAGTGTCGCTGCTTCTCATGTGGCAGTGGAAGGATGAGTGTTTTTGTTTTAGGGATTTTTCTTGTTGGTAGGTTTTAGTTTCTGTGCGTTAGTTATGGTGTCTATTAAGTAGAAATTCTTTAAGTTAACTCTAACCTTTTCATACCGTGTAAGGGTTTACGTTGTTCTGTTTTTCCCCTTAAATTATATTAATACCCTCTTTTAGTTATCAATACTAAAGAGTTGGAATATGCAATAATGTGTTGTGCAGTTTGTGAAAAAAAAAATAATTATACACCAGTAGAAAGTTTATTTATTTAGTGACCAAAACGTGTTGACCGTTTATCCTTTTATTTTATTTTTAAATCCTGCTTACGTTCCACCAGGGTTGTTATTATTAAATGCATTGTGCTGTTGATTGGCATCTGTTATGTAAGATAAGACAAAGGATTAACAGCTATGAACTGATGAAATTTTTTTTTTGCTATTTTGATCCTTATTGTAAATTAATGTTGAAGTGAAAATCATGGAAGTGCAAGTTTTCACCATTTCAAATCGAACTATTCAACATTTCTGTAGTCCTGTCATGTGACATTGTAAGCGCACCGTGTGCTAAATGTCTGAAAGTAATAATTCAAATTTTGCTATGTGGTGCTAATCATGAATCAAAGTTTTTTGAAAATTGACCAAAATTTGCTATATTGTGCATCATATGCATTCATCTACTACTTAAATGTTCAATTGTAACATCTATCGTGACAGCCGTGGAAGCGAATTTCCAAAATTTTTTTTACGTAACGGTTTCAAGAAACGTGGGTTTTGGTTTTTATCGTTTTGTTAATAGACGTGTGGTTAATGTGCTTTGGATATTTATTGTCTGGGGGTGGGTTGCAATGAACCATTTTGAAAATTTTATTAACGGTAGTTAATTACTTCATGTATATCTTTTAGTTTTAGTTTGTTGCATAGAGGCTATTCAATCAAACTTTTTTTATTTTGTAAAAGCTTGCTTCAAAGTAGTTAAGAAAAATGGTTCGTTGGAATTCATCCACAGTACACTTTTATTTTTGTTTCGACGTTACTCTAAAAAATTCTTGGAGAGAGTAACTTAACAAATTATTTTCTATATTACTTCCAAGAATGTTTCAGTTTTGTGTGTGTTTTTTTTATTATTCATTGTGCATGTGAATCTAGGTGTACCAACGCAGTGCCTTTGAGAAATTTGAATATTGTTTGCCAAATATTCAAAAAAACAGATAGTTACTGGAATTATTTAGAAGGGAGGAAGAAAACAAAGAAAAAAAACTTTAGTACTGTAAAACTAAAAACAAAAACAAAAAAATGAAATTATGTATTGCCTACTGTTTCATAAAACCAGGAAAAATGTTTGCAAAAATTGGAAGAGAAAAAAAAAAAAAGGATTTCTAATTTAAATGCATGAACTTTGTAATCAAATGTAATGTTATGATAAATTTTATACTGTAATTGTAATAAAATGTAGGTGTCAATCTTGCTCAATTCTCATGGTTGCGACAGGTATTTTAGTCTTTCCGGGATGCACTAACTGCGGTTTGTGACATACTTGACCTTTTAAGGGCAGTTTTCAATGTTCTCCAAGCTTGAATTCAAAACTTGACAATCTTCGAACTTAAACTACAGTTGAATCCACTTTTAGTATTCCACTATCATGATTAATTAGGGCATGTGTGATGCTATCCTACAAAGATTCTGTTAGACACTGCTAATGGCAAGTTTGGACGTGACTATCTGGAATTGATTCCATAATTGCACCAGATATTTTGTTGACTTTAGAGTGTTCGCAAAATAGAATTTGATGAATCGGAAGGTCCTAAAATTCTGTAAATCATCTCATTGGTTAAGGTTTTGTCAATATGGATTCTACTTTTGATGATGATAATTTTTCTTGATGGCCTGTTGCAGTAATTCACTACACGTTTCTCAATCCTGTGTCTTCGAGGAGATGAGTTATAGTCCTGATCCCAAAGATATATAAACTTTTTTAGACTGAAAGGGCTTGTTTGCAAGTTGCAGAAAATATTTTATTTCTACAATTAAAAATTATTATTTTATACATGTATCTGCCATTGATTTTACCTAGCATTCCTGTTACCTAGCATTTATTCATAAATTCAAATTATGAAATTTATTGCACTAAAACTATATAGTTTTGTTTTATTTCACAATTTTGAAAGGACCAGCTTAATTTTTATGGTAGTTAATTGAAATTAATAAAAAAGCATAAATTGAGAAACATTGAAATTTAATTGTATCCACAGTTAAAATATAATAATTAAACATGGGTTTTTTTATTGTCAACTATGTTCAAGTTCTTAAAAGTAATGTTTAATAAATATGCGTTATGGTAGCTATACAGTGGTTATACATAAAATATAATGGTTAGACGTTAGAGTATAAACAAATGAGTTGAATAGTGATTTTTTTGTAAAAATTAACCAAAAAATTTATTTGTTTACAAATTGGTTGAAGGACCAAACACATTCAAGTGCCATCTAAATATAATTTTAATATATGCAGTAAATAATCAATAGTACGATTTCGTGCATTTCTTGAGCAGATATAAATAAAATGAAAAATATTTTTTGTTTCAGAATTTCAAGTACATCTTAATTTAAAATTATGTATTTATGATTCAAAAATTATTTTGACAAAATTTTTATTTTTTAATTGAATTAGAAAAATTAATAAAAAAATTCTAACTAATAAAAAAAATTACAAAGTAATTTACAAAATTTAACTTCCTTGAATTTTAATTTCATTAAAAGTTAATGAACAAATTTCATTTATAAATCACTTGTTTATCAACTCATCTTGACAGGTCCAAAACATGAGCATCACTCAAGCTCAAGACCCCAAAAAAAAATGACAACTCGTCAGTGACGTCATTTACACCTTTTCCCTCATTCCTCTTCTCGTTTCTTAAATAAAAACTCTCGACAAATATCAACAAAGGCTGAAATAAAAAATCCACACACATTCACTTATAGATTTAAAGTGATGAATGACCATTTCTACATATTAACGACCCTATTAGGAATCGGTATCCAATTTTTCTGACGAAAAGCCAACCCTTCACATTCCATTTCTCTTTCTCTTTCCCAATGACGTCACGTCCGGAATGGAATCTGCCGTGAGCAGTGTTTAGAAAAGCAGCGTCGTCTCCTAGCTATTATTTTTCCTGTCTCCGAAACAAGTCAGTAAAAGAGAACGAGGTCAAAAAATTGTGTAGATTGGAATGGGCCCAGTACATTGGACTACTCGTGGACCAACAATTACATCCTTTACGTAGCTGGGTAAGTAGAAATCGAAAATTTCATCCCATTCACTTTGTTCACCATCTTCATAGGGGAGGAGGTGGGTTTTTACTTGTCCTATATTTTTTTTTTCGGTGTCAGTCTCTTGTTTGTTCATTTTTATTATTTACATTGTTGATGGTATTGTTTATATATGTTGTTGGGTCAGAAAGGGGAGTAATTTCCGTGGGTGTCAATACTTCAATAAGTCGTATTGGTAGTTGTCGTTGTGTTTATTTTGGGATGCAACATCATGAACTGTTCTGATGACGTCAAGTTGAACGCTTGGCAACCTGCACCAAGTTCATATTTATCTTGAACAATGTTCTATTTTTCTTTTTTAATCTCATATTGTTATCTTACAACAGTTTCCGTGAATTTACAATTTATTCTTTTCAATATGAGTGTTTTGTTATTTTGGTTCAATGTGTCATGGTTTTTCCCCTTAAGTTGTCAATGGTAGAAAGTTATCTATTTTTAATATTAAAACACATCACATGTTCTGTGATACAGTCATTATCTAAAAGAGAACCGTCTAAATTAACCGGGGAAATTTATTAAACACAAAGTATTTTAAGATTTTGTGCATCAAATTATCTGTACACAGTACTACTGGTTTTTAGAGTATACGTATGAAACACTAAAAAGGATTAACAACTCTGAACAGCTTATGACCAAAAGCATTCTACTACACACACTACTGGTATAATAATAATAAAAAAAGTGAAATTATTATTATTATTAAAAAATAGACCCTGTGTCAACACGTTCTCGAACACACTGAACTGTCAACAAATTAGTAACATAACAGTTTAAACGAGAATATCTTACATAGGCTATTATTCTTTCTACGAATTTTTACTTTGATCAGGAAAAAACTCATCTCTTAAGCAGGTTCCATTATATATAATGAATCATTACATATAATTGAGCGTTTCATTTTGTACCAAGTAACTGACGTAAGCAAAAAAGAAATCATCATCATATAAATAAAAGAACAAGCAGCCAATGTAACTTGTTGTTGTTCTCTACATTGATTATTTCGATAAGTCGTCAAAATCTGATTCATTCAACACCAGCTAGACAAGGATTTAAAAAACAAACTTGCTGTAACAAACTTAAAATGTAGTTTGAACAAGGATTTGGCAAATAATAAGGTAAATACCACTGAAACAAGCGAGAGAAAAAACATGGCCTGCAGCAACACTGCTGTCACACTGGTGGTGATAATGTAGTGGTGTATAGTATACAATACGTTCCCTACCCTTAAATAGGTGTATCTAATGTAAGTAGCGCTGGTATGCAATAGTGGTGTACCTAATGTAATATTACATTGTCATTATGTTTGTGATATTCAAAGTTGCAAAAGTGGTATTGTCATTTACTTAAATTTAACTGTACATTGAAAAAAAAATGAACGCGAAGGTGAAAACAATTTTGGCTTTACAAAAGTTGGTGCTTATCCGTTGTCCGAGATTGTTTAACTTGGCTTGCCACTAATTGCTTTCTTTCATTATTTTCAACTAACCCAAACTGGGATCTACACTCATACTTACCAGATTTATAGTTAAAAATGATGAAATAAGCAATTAGCAATGCGCCTAGTGCGTGAATCTCGGATAACGGATAAGTACAAGTATAAACTAACCGAAAAAATATCAATTTTAACAAATTTTGAAAAATAATTTAGATCGTACCTTCTGTCATACAGTGAAAGCCGGTTATTGTGATCACTTCCAGACTTGCTTTTTTGACAACAATAGCCAGCTGATAACATTAAACAAGGGATTTAAAACATTAAGCAGTTGTCTTGGGGGCCGATTGATAACATTATCCTTGATCGTAATAACCGGATTCCACTATATTACTTTTAATTTGTAGCATCCAAAGTTGTAATGACTTTAGCCAGTTAATATTATGGCTAACCATATACGGTATTATATGTGATGCTGATGCAAAACTGGTTTGAGGATATTACGAGTGTGTGACATTCTATAAACAAAAATGTAATCTATTTTCACTTAACAAAACAAAACTTCAAAATTTATTTAACAACGTAGGCAATGTTGTACTGCTATGTAATGCTGCTTTCACTGTTTGGAAAGCTTTCAATGTTATCGTTATAATCGTTTTTAGCATTATTTTTTGTACTATGACATTTTTACAAATATTTTATCTAAAACTGGCAACAGTATGGTTAGTGGTACCTGTAATTCTGTGTCAGTGTTAGCATTACTGTTTCTGAATTTAGTACTTTTGGAAAAACGAAAGAGCGAAAGATGGTTCTTGTGTTTAGGTCAATCGATGTTTGAATTTACAAACAGGTCAATAAGTACAAATAATTATCGGTTTCGTGTTGATAAATGTCTATGCTTATTTAACATTGAACAAAGCGCATTCTATTGGAATATTCAGACAAACTTTGTGAGAAAGTATCTGTAGCAGTGAAAGAAAGTGGTTGTAAGTTTTAGTGTTGGATTAATGCTGTTCTATGTACAGTAATGGTAGAGTACATTATCGTTGTAATGCTTTGGAAATCAACGTTGACGGGTAGACATTGATCCATAACTGTTAAAACTGATCATCTCAAATGAAATGGTGTCTTTGTACATATATACTAAATAATAGTATAATGTTATGTTCTGTAAATTTTTTTTTTTGTTTTGAATTCCATATGTTGTTATTATATGTTAATTGTTTTGTTTGTTTTTTTTACTGTCGAATATTTTCAGTTTGAATGTTTGTTATTCATACATATAAAACTTACAGTTATGTGAAAGTCTTACAATTTTAAATCATGTTTATTGCGAGTTTTATATTTTACAGTGATAGGGAAAAAAATCGATTTGGTAGCTTGTAATTTTGTGTTTTTGTGTTTTTTATTTTTAAAATTTTGAAAGATGACTTAGCGGACTAGTTTATATAAATTGATTTTTTCACCAGAAATTAATGGATGCTTTCCAATAGTTAGCCATAGTTATGTCGAACATATATTTAATAGCCTTAAAGTGTGAAATATATCTAAAGTACATAACAAAGGGTAGCAAAATCGTGATTTTCACATGCTTTCTTTTGTGAACTTATTTGAGCATTTCATACTCTAACCTAACTACATAGTAACTAGTGATAGATATTCTATGCATTAATGGCATTTGAATTGTGTAACAAATTCTGTACTATTTGTAACCTTACCCTACACAGTTCTCAAGTGATAACGCATTGGCAAAGCACATTTTAAAAAGTCAAGTCATTGTAAAATAATAGCTTTTGTGGGTTTGCGTGTTAAACACGTTTGTGGCGCTAGTAGTTGTTTTTTAACTATCATAAGTAAACCGTCTTATCTATGGTGTCTGTGGGTATGGATACTAGTTCAGGTTAGTTAATACAGTAGTTAAAAACGCTTCTTTTTTCAACTAACACCAGCTGGGTTAGTTAAACCATGACATATTATACTAAAGTATAATATGTCATGGTTAAACATACCCATAGACAGCCAGTTTTGGTGAGTTAAAAAGGACTACTAGCGCCACAAGCGTGTTCACCTATACTACCATCTACAAACGTTTATGATAGGATAGTATAACTGTATAGTCCAATTTACCAAAAATCGCATAAAGTTAGAGCCACATGAATCGAAAACTTCTTAGGCCTGAGTTTAATGAGAAAAAAGACCGCATAAATCTAATCGAAAATTGCAGTAATGCAAAATATGAAATTACTCAAAATTCGCATAAATCGAATATCGAATTATTTAAAAGATCGCATAAATCTAAATTCGCGTAAAATGAAAATTATATATATATAAAGTGTATTCTATAAAGCATTTTTAATGTACTTGTTTATTTATATATGAAATACATTTTGTACATCTATGTACATCAGGGAATTCTTATTTAGTAATTGATAAAAGAAATTAGGTACATTCTCCGTAAATAAAGTATTATTTTATTTTAAACTGAACTCATCATGGAATAGTGAATATAAACAGACCGTAATAGATTATTTTTTGTTTATATTTAACATTTTTTTTATATTGATATTCAGAGATTATTTCTCTGTTTATCAATCGTTATTTGCCTAAATTTTCATATATCATATCTCAAACTTTATTTTTTGCGTGTCTTATAGTAATAACGAATCACCATTATAAATGTACTTATCAGACGATAAATCTGAAATATAGTTCCAGTACAGTACTACAACTGCGGAGTGAAAAAAAACAAAACAACAAACCTATGCATAAAATTAAATGACTCGATATTTTTAATGGTACGTGGGTGTATGCGCCTGAAGGTTATCATCATCATTATTTATTCAGGTACAATTTCACCATACATACTGTACTGCATACGAGGTTGTTCAGTACATCATGGAAAAAGTTGATTCATGGCAGTGAAGAAAAAAAAATACTAACAAATAAAAAACAAAAAAAATTGAACCTGGTGTAATTTAAAATAAAATATTTTGCTTAGTTGATAGGTGGATCCTGTTATGTAGATGCGTTGTCAATGGGGGAACGAACCTAACAGTATCAATGCCCAGGAGCGGGTTGGCATTTCACACATTTTTCTAGTGATGAGTTTGCATTTTTTTTTTTTAATATATTGATATTTAACTTACTTTTAATTGTGAAAAGTAAAAAAGAATACTTTTAATATAATTAAAATCCTTGAAAAAAAAATTTAGAATGAAGATCTACGCCCTACGGGTGTCTCACTTGTCATTTGACTGCATGACTTTTTATCCTACATTTTGTGGTGTGAGTCATTCAAATCTGTCACCCAAATACACCGTCGTTTCCTCGTCTCACTGTAATGCGATATATGTTTCCAGCTATTAATGGAACATGTAAATGCATTTTGTATGTAAATGATTTATTTTCATATAACGTTGATATGATGTTCGCTTGGAGAATAGAGCAAGAAGAAGAATCTGTGGTTTCGGATTTTTAACGACACTCTGCAATTGGTTTTTAATCGTTTTATATATCAGCCGGCGTTTTAACTAGTGATTGCTTTAATTGATTGACGATCAATGAGCCAATGAAGTTCATATCGTGGTTAATAATAATTCACTCGAGGGTTAATGAGTTTTATTTCTATCTCTCTACCGTTCACTCCATTCCATGCATTTTGCGCAGGTGGAATCGAATGAGGTAAACGGAAGGTTTAGATTTAACCTTCTAATTGCCTTGAATGGAATGCTGGATTATTATTCTGGTGTAGGTTTCAATTGGAAGTTGGCATTCATACATTTGTGAGACTGGAAAAACGAATACACATCATGCTTGTGTTTATAAATAAGAGAAGTGAAATATGAACTGTGAATATTGAAGGGTCATGAAGAGAATAATTGAAGGGTCTGGTGTAAAACTAACATTTTTACGAATTTCGAAGAAAACGTGGGCAAAGATCTGAAGTTGCACATAGTTGAAGTGCAACCCATAGACAGAAGTATTCTTCTGTCTATGGGTTATTTCACACTTCTGGCACTAATATCTTTGCACGTATTGTTGTTTTGCTCAAAATTATGCATCAGGGAGGTAGAATTGCACCTAACACATTGGAAAATGCTTCTAGGTCATTTTTGACAAAAAAAAAAACAAAACATTAGCTCCATTTACACCAGACCCTTCAATCAATGGTACTGTACTGTATACACTGGTGTTACTATAAGACTGGTGTATATTGTAAAGTGTGTTCATAGGATTGTGCGGTTGTATTGCGTCACTTGTCATCATGTGGTAATACTAGCTGGTGTTATCTGAAATTTTGTATTTATATATCTTGGTGTACAATTTTTTAAAACACTAAAAAATGGAAATTTTGCTGAGCTGTACAATTGGATGCGTTGTCATGGTGTTCACAGCAATCTGTTGTTTTTTATTATTATTTTCTGTCGTACAGTTTGCTGTCTCCAATTACGTTTGTGAAATTTACGCTGTGGTTTTTTTCCTCATTTTGTGGCAGCTGAACTGTCTATTGAATCGATAGAAAGTATATTGAACTTCTTTTTTTTTTCTTCGTGAAAATGTTTGTTTACAACTTGTGAACTACAGGTATGGATTTTGTATATTCACACAAAATATGTGGAATACAAAAAAAAAAACGACATACGAAATGTGCTTTGTGGCATGTGTAAATTAGATTTAACTTGCACTATGCTTGGTCATGTTCAAACGTTTGGTTATCCAGATGTTTGAAACACTATAAATATTCAGTTATTTGAGAAACCCATGACAAGAATGGACAAAGAATACTCGAAGCTGGAAAGGGAAATTGATTTTCAATATATTATTATCCAATATATCACTATAAATTTCGTACTATTTCGTTGCGAAAGTATTTTTGCGACTATAGTTTATTAATAAAAAATGTTTCATTGCATGCCTTCCATCACCTCTGAAAGTTAGCAATAGTTATTCTGAATCGCCCTGTGCGTCTAGAATGGAAGTCAAGAGAATTTGAAACTACAAGAACTGTATAATCACTGTATACTATTGTGGGGAAAAGTTTTGTAAATGTGCTTGCAAATTACATCATTTCAACTGTAAAGTTCTTGGTAAAACATTTAGAAAGTTTCACTATTTTTTATGCAAATCTAAAGAAATTTAATTTGATACTTTTCCAAACTTGATGGGTTAATATTATCAAGAGTATTTGTCATTGGCAACAAACCATGGATAAACAAATACAAGTGTTTTTCGTTCTTTTGATATGGTAGAACAACAACATACAAAGAATATTTAAAATTATAAGATCTTATCTAAAATATCCGAACTACTATGAACACAAATCAAAGTTGCAGTATCTGATATTCAATTCAAAGAAATGGAAGCAATTTCTCAGTAACCCTGAGATGGATTGGAAATCAGCTGAACGATATTACAGTAGTTTGATTGTTTACAATGTTTACATTCAAAAGCCAAAACGTGTAGTTGTGAAAACTCCATTAAGTTACTAATCAACAAAGTTTAGGCTCTAATGTCTAATCAAACAGTTTAAGTAACTGTTCGATTAGACATTAGAACCTAAACGTTGTTGCTACTCGTCAAGATTGCGTAAAAAATTTGCTTGTTTTAACCATACAGTTTATCACACTGTTCATATTCAAAACTTGTTGCTTTTAGCGGTAACACTAGTCATAAATTTTTAAACTTGATAAACGTTAAAACTGTCAATATTGTAATGTAACCATTGATAACATTGCAATACCGCAAAGTTATCAAGGTTAGTAATGCAATACCATACTGCATTGTTTGGTGCTTAGTAATTTTATGCTGTATTTTCCTAACTTTTGTGTACAAAAACAGTAGAAAGTCCAATTACTTTATACCAAAATGTAAACACACGATACCATATGTTTATTTTCAACCAACTGGTCATTCAACGAAGCCATTGAGGTCAATCAAAGATTAACATTTTGACATGTTCCTTTGGTGTTGTTTTGTTAGTTATAATAACTTTAATTTTATTTCATCATTAAGGATTTATTGCATATAACGAGTTGAAAATGCAAAGAGGCTTGCTTTTTCTATCTTCAAAACTAGAATAAATCAAGTGGTTGGTAATAAACCACGGTAATAAACCACGTGGATTCTAGAAGTAGACTCATGATTTAGACTCATGCATGATGCTTCTTGCATCCTAATATTCCTTCATTGTTTACAAATAGAGAAATAAAACTATTCATTGAAAAATCTAATGCGATCAAACTAAACTGCCTGTAAAATCTATACATGGTGAATTGTAGACAATTTTATTATTTATTGAAAATAGACGTCTTTACTTATCATCGACTCATATTTTATTTGAAATTGAATTTGTTATAATAATGCTGATTGGTATTGAGCCAACTTCTGGTTCAAGATGCATGATTCAAGATGTTACTTTAACCTTTTATATTATTTATGTAGTACTTACCTTTTACATGTAGGATTGGTTTGTGATATGCACCAAGGAAAAGGGTTGAAATAAAAGGTATGGGGGAATAAGGGGCATTAGAATTGGAACGTTTGTCTGTTCAGATTGGGTGTTGCCAAAGATATTATTTGTAGATTCCATCCCAAGTCCTGAAGTAAACATAGTTGAACTCTTGCATTTCACAGGATTAGGTTTAACCTAACCCTGAAGAGAAAAAAAAAGGATTGTTGAGCTTGGCTGTAAATTTTATCTTTGAATATATTACAAAACCGATTCTGATTACTTGTGGTTGGCAAGAAATAATAGCGTTATTTGCCAAAAGGTACAATTTTTTAAAGAGTATTTATAGTGAGGCTCAGGGTTAGTACGTTGACATTTTAGCATTTTTTTATAATGTATACTATTGTTTTTGTATAATTTTCGACCCAGTTTATTAGATATATTCTGCAACTTGAAAATGTTTGTAAATCTGTAAAAAAAAAATCGTTAATGTTAATAGTTAGCACGTTATAATTTTTATGGTGTTGAAAATGCAGTATAATTACATAAAACGCCTTCTGACACATGCAATTTTTGGGGGTGGCAAGAGGGGAAATTTGTGAACAACTGTGACGTCAACTTCTAGCCCAACCAATGAAAACTAATTCAGGGAAGCTGGTCAGTTGTCCACGAATTGCTTGAATTGCCACATCAAAAATTGCGTGTCAGAAGGCCTTTAATGCTACATCGACAATTTTGTAAACCTGTAAGTGACAAGAAAATAGTGGTGTTATTTGTCAAAATTTGAAAGTGCATTTAAAATTTTTTCGAATTACTGAAGGTTTGTGTTTTTTTAAACAAACTCAACCAACTCATCCACTAGAATAGATGAACACCTCGCGCCTGTTTTAATACCCCATAAGTAGTAAAAGTTGGATAGCAAAGGAGACCAACGAATGATAAATTGTTCTTTTAAACAACTGGTGAATCACCGATACCACCAAGCAAGACCATATAATGGCAAGTATGTTTGACAGTCCGAATTAGTAACGTTTCTGAATTAACCGATTTCGTTGTTGTTAATGTGTGTTATTTTTTTGAAAAATCTCGAACACTGAAACCACAGTGGAATCCAGTTATTGTGATCACTTTGGGACTAGTGATAGCTTTTGATAGCAATAACTGGCTGATGACATTAAACAGTAGATAAAACAACATTAAACAGTGTGTTGGGACCGACTGATTATGATAACAATAGTCGATTGATGACATCCGTGATTATAATAACCGGATTCCACCGTATACCCCTGCGCTGAAACTTAGGCGCAAACTCATGGGGGGAAATGACAGAGAATCCTGCATCGATAGAAACCCTAATGAGTAAGAATCATTGGTTGCGATTTGTCCGAGAACTAGCCAAACAGCGATTCACGAACCTGCAAATGAAAATAGGATCAACTGTATACTGTTTGTTTGTCTTTTCGTTGTATTTGACCCACGAACGGGGAGTAGGCTACGTATGCGGTCGATATATATGTTTTTCACAGTTACCAACTTTGTCATTTGCCATATGAATCATTTCATTCGAGTTTTACAATCTCAAGCGATTCAAAAGTTAGAAAATGGTTGAACTTGAAAATCAATAACTTTTGGTCACGTGATTATCGGAAAAATTCACATTACATATTAAGGTGGTTTATACTGTAAGGCCTACAGGTGGTTAGTCATTTCTTTTAATACGTTTCCAGTTTAGAGATTGTCTGTTTTATGTTTTATCAATATTTCACCATCACTTTAATAGTTAGTGTCTGCAAATTTTGCTGTATTTACTTAGTGTCTCTACTGCCTTGGACTAGCACTTTATCTTAGTTCATATTTGAACCTCGTAGTTTATTATTGTTCTTTCTTGTTAATTGGGGATGATGACCGCCACAGAAAGTTTTTAGTAATAAGTAAATACAATTTTTTAATTATAAAAAAACAATTAAATTTGATGTTCTTAACACGTAATTCTTTTTTTTTCTTCTGCTTTTATTATTTTTTATTATTAACATATATCGTGGAAAATAGTGCGTACATGGAAGACTTGAAATTAATTTGCAAAATGTAAGCTTTTAAGTTTTACCATGTAGGCTGTAAGTATTGATTGATGCCGGGAACCGAGCGCCAATATTAGTGAGCTCCCGTTGGCGGGGCGTCCATGTTGCTGTTGTCATGGCAGCAGGAAGATTGTTAGAATAAAATCTCTTTTGGCTCCAACATGTTTCAGCCAAAAAGATGATGAAGTGCAAAGGTTAAAGGATGCCACTTAAACTAACATTGTGCATCATTAATCAATTACAATTGAATGATCAATCTCTTCACGTGGTGGTTCTTGCTTAATTAACTTTAATTGTCAGTGGTCCTTTTTTTAATGGTATTCCAAAATTGATCTTTGTGCGTTGATTATGAAGTAAAATACATGGTTAATGTGAACTTTATATGAAGTTTTCAGTGTTTCACTTAATAGTGAACTCGAATCAATAAGTTGTGGTGATTAATTAGTCTAACTGCTGGTTTCAGTATAGCAACCAAGGACATAACTACTAACAATGGTGGGTTATGACTTTAGTGTCACTTCAATGATCTGCATGTGTGGTATGATCTGCATGTGATCTGCTAAATAGAGTTATTTACCAGATATTGAAAATGGGATTACATCTGTAAAACATGTTTTTACCATTTTCACGTTAGGGAACAGTTACTGAAAATTACTTGGTGCAAACAATACAATGTTAATGCGATGGTTAATCTCTCGGTGTGCGGATTGTCCCAATGTATTGTGTGTTTAAAGTCATTCTTCGTACGCTAGGTTTGTTTCCAGAAAGTAATGATCACCAAAACCTCAGGTTCAACATGAAATGTGTTTTCTGCACTCTTCATGTCTCCGCGAATTTCAGGGTAAAAATGCAAGAATACATGTAAACTAAACATAAGTACTTTGTCATAATGGATGGGGGATCGAGATGTTGGGCAATCGCATACTCTTGATAACTAAAGAGTTTTTGTAGCATACTCGTAGAACACAGAATCAACAAAGCTAGTCGCATATCAAGAAAATTCTGTTTTCTTCCATTTTAATCAATTCCACATTTTCAATCGATCTTTGAGCCCCAAAACTAGGTGTTGTCTAACTTGCGGTTACATTGACATTGGTGTCAGTCGGATGCCTAACTTGAAGACTGACTGTATTATACTGCAGTAATATAATTTCATTTGTCTGCAAGTCTGTCACAGTTTCCATAACACAAGAGTAAAGAAAACCAACTTCATTCTTATTGTTTACACATTGTGTTTATGAAAACAACAACTGTTGTTATTTAAATCGTTATAATAGTTAAAAAGTTCCCCGTTGTGACAGGGAAGCTTGATTGCTGTATTTCTGCACATTTAAATATCTTATTGCCTTATACCACAATGTTTGTACCCAACAAAATATCTTGTTTACTATATTAACACAAACAAAAACTTGCAGAATTTGATTCCAAAATCATGTTTACCAGTTCACCAAATGATTTATAATCTAGCTATAATAGCTAGATTAACCAGTCAACACTTCTTTTCAACAACATCCAGACACTAGGGAGCTTTATTCTAAGGTAATGTTAGCTCATCTCTGGTTGGTCAGTGAGTGATAGGATAGTTTGCTAATCAGGCCAATTCTAATGAAGTTGTTCTTGATTTAGTGGTGAACAAAGTGAAAATGTGCTTAAAGTTTTTCGCTTTATTTTTAAAGTTTTGGCAGTAAGTCGAAAAATAAGCATGACATGTTTAGATGGTAGCTACGTAAATAATGTCTACATAATTGATTGGTGATAAAAATATTGTGAGACTGATGGATGCGTATTTGCAGTAGTTGCACCTGTTTGTTTTTTATTGAAATAGTTGTCAAAACAATCGACTGAAGTATTTGAATAAGTTATTTAAAATGTATTAGTTTTCCTTACATTGTGTAAGGTCTAGTTAGTGGTAATGATACCTTGGTGGTTGTGTGTAGTCTATGGGTAATTACTTAATATTACGGTTATTCATTGCTGTAGCTAAAATAAGACAAAAAATAATAATCTTAAAAGGCCTTCCTGGCAGAGGTTTGAGTTGCAGTTTGTTTTTTGTTAGTAAACAAAGTCGAAGAAATTACAGGATAAACAGAGGATGAGAAACTGGTAAATAGTTTTTTTGTTGCTCTGTACAATAACAGGTAGTTGCTGAACTCAATCGATATCATCGTCAGGTCTTCTGGCTGTTTATGAGTGGTACATGAAAACACAAGATTGTATGTCATACAGTTCAAAATTGTATGACATATGGTAAATTAAGCAGATATAGGAAATTATTCAAGTCATTTGAAATGCTTATGAATCTTACGATTCTGGAGGATGTAACGATTTTTATATCAATTTTGTAGTGTCGTTTTAAAGTGAGGTTTATTTAATACTATGTTCATTGATTATATATTGCACCACCAGCACTTTTCTCAGTATTTAATACTATGTTTTGTATTATAATACAGTACAGTTAGCTTCACTTTGTTGTACGAGTGACAGAAAAATTCAAGTACCGGTACCGTACTGTACTGTTAACGCGACCCTAAGGAATGCATCCAAAAATTATGTAAATTTAGATAATTTGCAATACGTGCTTACACTTCATGAACAAATCATAACTTAGAAAACACATTCCCAGATTCTATTTAATATGAACATTTTTATATTTTTCTCAGAATATTTTAAAATTAAATTTCAGATTTATAATTATATAGAAAACTTCAAAACAACGAACAAAAATCGCTAGAAACTGAACTGGTAATTACTGCATTTATTTTTATTAAGAAAACCTGTCCAGCCATTTGTAATTGATCAGCACACAGCAGACTGCCATTCTAAGAAGTTTATGCTGGTATATAGTTTACCATACACATTCAGATTTTGTTGTTTTTGTTTTAGAATAATTACAAAAATGCAGAACTGCATAGAAGTGAATGGAATATGCTTAAAACATAGCGCTAATGCGGATAGAACGTTTTAAAATCCAATACCTATGGCTCCGTCTTCTGTGAATTATTATAAATAATCAGAAGTACTTATTACAAAAACTGCTGTACAAACTAAAAATTCATTAGAAAGCATTTAATGAGGATGATAGATTCTTGATGACTTGAGTTGTGCAGCACATCTGCATGCACTATTATTATTGCAAGCTTTGTCATAAATGGTAGGAGCAGTTAGCACTGTAAGCGCTTAGCACTGAATCTTTGTGAAAGCTTAGGACAATCCTTGGAAAATTAGATTATGATGCATTTCAATATTAAAGAAAATGGTACATTTAGATAACACAATGGTTCGTTAGGCATCTCAATTAAAATGGGTTGAATCAAAAAGTGGTTGAATTAATGAAATACCTTTCAATTAAATATTTGAAAACTGTTGAATACTGGTATTGAGAACGGTGAATAATTAGTAAATTTCTTTTTCTAAAAAATAGTGTTGGAACATCACTGAAGCCATATAAAATGTTACATAATCAATTTTGCTTACCAGCCTGTTACCATAATATAGGCCTACTTGTAGTTAGTCACCTCGTGTGTAATGCATCCGCTAAGGTTAAATAACATCCAATGATGAACTTCATTATGATTAAGGAACTTTTTCATATAACGGGCTGTTTAAATGAAATAATAAAAATATTAAATAGCAAATATTAAAAACAAAATGTATATAGTAAAAACTAGTCAATGCGATTTTCAGGGTTCAAACATTTCAGTGTTTTAGGCCTTGGAAGTTAAACAAACCACTCACTACAGAAAGGTCCTCGATTCATGCAAGGGATAGGTTTAGCATAAACTTGCTTGAACTCAACAACTCGCGTAAATCGACAATATCATACAGTACTATCGAAATTTTCACAAGTGAAGTGGCAAAACTTCTGCATTCAGTCACATCTGAATCACCGCACAATATCAACATTTTCTTGTACTGTAAACTCTTTCTGTTACGTGTTACGGATATTTGATAACTACTCTTTAAATCACCATAACACCTTTTGTAAAACTCATCAAAACTCTACATGTATATGTATCCGTGTTATCATTCTCTGTATTCTGAATAGTGTAGAAATGAAATATGAAGAAATAACAGCGTAATTTAATTTAAACCCTAAATTGCGTTAGGGTGCGATTTAGCTGCGTTCTGAATGGTGGCGAACCCATTACCAGTCGGATGACGGTTGCTTGAGAGTTCCGGTTATTTGAGTATCGGATAAGAGGGAGTTGACGCTCGTTTACGAGTACGAGCGTCTTGGAGGATTCCATAACAGCAAAGTCTAGAGCGCGCGTAAATCGTGGACTTGCTGCTAAGGGTGGCCTAAACTGTAAAACGAACCATTATACTGTTTGCGCTTGAATTCTCCCTTAAATAACTATATTTGTTAGGACTTTCCAAGAATTGGATGCTTAGAATATTGAAATGTATATATATATATAAGAAAGCGAGGAAAAAATCTGCGGTTTATTTTTCCGAACACTGTATTTTAGGTGCATACATGTAGTTGTTTTTTTTTTGTTTGGTTTGGGAAATGATTGGAGAAAAATATTCCTATTTTTAGATTGTTCGAGTGAATGTACCGCAGCTTCACTAATCGATACGAACTTAACGTGATCATTAATGTATATCATTATTTTCATATTTTTATTATATTTTTGGTCGAGTCCTTGTTGTTTGGTTTGGACTTGCCCATTTCACTGTTTGTCTGTACGGCAACGTTGATTTTCGCTATGTGCAACTGGCTGACTGGCTTATTAACTTCTCGACGAACACGTACTGTATGTATGTTGTCAAGTGATCGGAACAAAATGTCATGTAACGCAAGTCTGCATTGCTAAATATTCACTTTTTTTATTATAAGGTATGGATTTTCACTCGTTCTTGAAATCAATAGGGAAAAACTTTAAAGATTGTAATTGGTTTTTATTGCCATTCTCTTTAAGGATGATTTTCTAACTTGACTGTTTTTACCGAACCATTGTTTTGTTGCTTCATCGCATAGTATACTCTTTTTTTCTCTCTCTGGTATATTGGTAATAGTGTAGAATAAAATGTACAGTTCAATGCTAGTTGCATGCCATAGTGTGGGGGAAGGCTTTTGTCTAATGGGCATGGTGCCAAGAGAGGAGAGAGAGGGAAAGCTGGAGAGAAGAGTAGAAAGTTGGGGGATGGAAGGGAGAGAGAGAGGAGAAACAGAAGAGGAGGAGTTTGGAAAATAACAAGGAAGACTAGAAGAAGCGGAGGAGCAGAGAACGAACAACCTAGGCACCAACTAAAGCTACAGTTGCTGCAAAACGCTGTACCGCCACCAGCACCATCGTCGCCACCACCACCACACACGCTGCAAATTCAGTGTACGCGAAAGGTAATAGCGGCAACACCAAGTTTGTGGAGTTGGCTCGAATCGAGCTCCACGTATTGATCCTGTTGCATGAATGAAGGGAAACTGCTAGAATATCTGCTGCTGCTGCTGCTGCTGCCAGTGCTAGTAACCGAGGAACCTAGCCACTGCCTGTTCTCCTAGCCAAGCTTCTTTCTCCTGAAACACCCTTTCTGACCCTTCGGCAACAAGCTGTAGTATGTAAGAAGAGTTCGTGTTCACAAAATTTTTTTTCTTCTACTTGTCATTATGTTGTGTTTTTGTTGTTGGCATGGTAAGTGTGAAAAAGATGAGTTTTTCGTGGATGGTGGGAAAATTGTTTTTGTTTTTTTAATATGGTGGAATTTTTTTTTATCATTTTTATTTTTTGTTTTAAGAAAAGTAGTTTTGGAAAAAAAAACAAAGAGTGGCACTCGTGTTTTTAAACACCTAAGAGAATATCAGATTCGGAGGCACTTAAATTAATGATTTTTTTGTCTTTTTTTTAAAGAGGTATCGTAATGTATTTTGAATGTTAAGTTTTGAGTTTTGTGGTGGAGTAGAGGATTTGACTTGAAATGACAATCTTTTGTTTCTGAAAATTAGTTTTTACTATTTTTAAGTGATGTGGTAACATCATTAATCCATGGTTACGTTGTGAAATAGATTCCATTTTAATGAATGTCATCAGTGATCTGTTTGTTTGTTTGTTAGAAGAATCTTATAACGTAAAGCAGATGAATGTCAAATTAAAAAATTCATTAAAAAGCGGTGCTTATTGTATAGGAAGCACTGTTAAAAAGATACAACCAAGTACCAAGGTATTTGGTTTGTACAGATGTGTTCGAAACATTTGCATTGAAAGTCAAAGTAAATTAAACTCATAATGCCACTTATTACCTTTAGGGAAATTGCCAACGTTTTCACCTTTTCACTATTAATTTTTTTCTTCCTATCGTGCAATCTGTTGTTTATGATCCAATTTTACACTATCACCCTGAAACAGATGTTACATGGTTATCTTATGTGTTTTTTTCAAATTGAATCCTGTTGAGCATTAGTTGAATGTGTCTTGCTTGAATTTTTAATAGTTGGTGTATTTTAAGTGGTATCATATTTTCAGAATGTCAAAAGAAAAATGTGATGATTTTCAGAAGTATAACAGTTATGAAGCCACAAGTGTCTCTTTCATGTTAGAATTTTGTATTATGTTAATACCAGAAGGCAAGTTTTGACACCTTTTGGTGGATGTTTTTTTGAAAAGTTGCAAGAAGTTTTATTTTCAATCGGTTGGTTATCTTTAGCTGTCAACAAAATAAACAAGCGACATTGTTGCAGATATTTAAAAGCTTGAATTTCAATTATCCAGTAGCCGAAGAAAATGTATTCCACGTGCTGTCTATTTGAGGATAGAAGATTAAATTTTGTAGCAAAATGATGGAATAGAGAGGTTCATTGACTGAGAGATGGCTCTAGTTCTGACCATGAGATCAATACACTGGGGTCTGCCAAGCGTTGGCATGGAGAAGGTTCCTCAATGTGCAGTTAGAAATTTGCTGCTTTTCGATCAACCACCCTGGTTTTAAAAAAAAAAAAAATTCTTCAACCTTGGTGTAGAATTTCAGAATTGTTACAAATTTAGGTTTGAACGAAACGACAAAGATTAATTTTTGTTGATTTTTTTTTGTGAAGGTTACATGGAATATACACAAGTATATTTGTTATTTGTAATTTTGTTAGTAATGTTGATTTGAAAAAAGGTGGTGGTGTAACATATGTAAACACATCCTAGTTTCGTGTTTTTTTTCTTCTTCTGCTGCTTTTGTCCTTTATTGATTAAGCCTTGATCATAGTAGTCAACGCTAAGCCTTGGAACTGTTGTATGATAAACAAAAATTAAAATCAATTACTTGAATACGAAAAAAAAAAACGACATTTGGCAATGTACTGTACTTGAGCCTTGCAACAGTTTACAAAACTGGTACATGATGAGCGAAATCAGTTATTGGAATAATAAATGAAAAAATAAATTATATTGAAAATCTCATCCACCACTCTGCTGTAAAGAAATCCGTTTTAAACGAGATCGTATAAATATAGAGTATATAGTATAAAAGGGGGAGGGGTTGCCTTTTTCATTTAATTCATTGAAATGAGTTTGAAATGAAAGATTGAAGTGGTTCAACATCTTTGAGCTGTTTTTCGGTAGGTTTTCGATGACCTACAGAGCTGAAATTTTGAAATTTTTGCGTCGTGAAACATTTGTTGTATCAAATTTAGATGAAATCAATGTTCGGCCAATTCTGAGATTTTGTCATACAAAGCGTCCTTTTTTTTCGAAAAGTGTTTGCTGATGATATACCTACATTTCAAGCCACCACAGATTGGTGTACACAAAGATAAATGCTTTTCTTATATATAGACCTATTAATCTACCTACTTATTGTGTACTACCTACCTACTTATGCCTCATCACATGAGCAGTCATTCATTGTTAAGAGTATAAAACGGATCCATCCGAATAAACACTTAACATATTTCAGCCAAACATATTATTTCAACTTGTTTGCTTCAGTAACTATGAGATAGTAAAAAAGGTTATCAAAAAAGTTTTTGTTATACGGTATTTCATAATGGTTTACAATTGTTAACACTGAATAAAAAATAAAAAAAATGTTAGTTTCAAAATTTGTGTTGAATGTTTTGAATCTTACAATTAGTTTTCTGGTTTTACTAGTTTTCAGAAATGGTGTAGTGGTTTAGAGTTAGGACTTCCGGCTAATTGCTTCAGTACTTAACTAAAACTTTTAATTTTGATACGATTACCCACACCATTGGTTCTCTATGCATGCAGGGACAACGAAATCTTACTGTAATACAGGTCAACAGTCTTAAAATTCGGAAACACCAGTAATCCGAAATGAATTTCAGACTGTCAGTCAGATGTAACCTGCCGCCAGTGTGTTGATGGTATCACCAGCAAAATCAGTTGTTAGCAATTAGTGTTTATAAAAGTGAAGAAATTGTTCTGTTTTTCTGCTTTATTGTTCGATTTTTATTTTATGGGGTAATTTGAAATGTTTAACAAGTAGATTAGAGATATTTATACTTGTGACATCTTAAAACCAACCATCAGTAATTCGAAATAATCACTTATCCAGAATGATTTAGCGCTAATGATTTTGGAGGATAACATCTTGTACATAGATAGTTTTTCTGACAGTAAAACAACATGTGAACAGTTTATCTTTTTTGTAAACACGATTTAAAATTTATAAAGATCACATAAAGGTGAAAGTATACAGTTATGTTTTATGCACATATAGTTTGTTCTGTAACTACTATAGGTTTAAATTTTATTTTGATTAAGCTTTGTTTGCCATATAATTAAATAAATTGTTTACAAACTTAATTAAAAATAAATTAACAGTTTAGTCTTTAATTTAAAAATCGCATCGTTAGAAGCTGAAGAATCCATGCTTTGCATGGTGAATCTGGTGCATGTGCTAGATTAGCAATTAGTCAGTTTGCTTATTTGCAATAAGATAAGTTCTTCCACATTCACGATTTCTTGGTTCCTTACACTCTCGAGTTTCTCCTTTCTAATTAAATTAATAAAATATAACCATAACAACTCAAATAAACCCAATCTACTCATTCCTAACAGTGCCAATGTAAACAAAAAACTTTGTTTTTTGTTGTTAAAACGAGCATCACTTCTCACATACTAATCATAATGGTTGTTTTTTAAAAAAATTAAACAAAATCGCAAGTTCAGAATGTGTGCAAAAACACAATCATTAATGAAAAAAATTGTCTACTGTATATGTTATAGTATTTTGTTAAAATGAGTATCACTGCATAAATGGTTTTTTCATACATTAATTACAATAGAACAGTTATTACAGTTGAGTATTATAATTAAGAACAAGTAATTAAAAAAAAACTGTTTGTGATAACCTCTTTTACAACCTCAACATTCCTGAAACAAATAGGAAATATATTTTTGGTTGAAATGTGTGTTTATTTGGATTGGATGGATTCGTTTTATACTCTCAACAATTGATGGTTGCTCACAAACTGTAGTATAGGTAGTAAACTATACAGTAAATAAATGCATTTATCTTTGTGTACAGCAATGTGGCTTGAAATGTAGATATAGTCAGTAACACTTTTTGAGGAAAAAGGATCTTTCATGTGGCAAAATCTCAGAATTTGACTGTACATCGACTCGTCTAAATTTGATACAAAATGTCTGACAAGTTCAGCCTATGTTCAAAATTTCAGCTTTGAAGGTCATCAGAAACCTACCAAAAAAAAAATTAGCTCAATGATGTTGAACCATTTCAACCTGAGTAGTTAAACAAGTACATAAATAAAAAAAAAAACTTTATTGGTACAACCTTCCATAAAGTGTTTCTTCAGGTGAATCTGTTTTATACTCAACAATGAGCATGAACTATATTTAGTAAATTATGCAACAATGGGAAATAACCCATTCAGAGCTTCAGCAACACTCTACCTGAAAAACGAGTGTTCACCTATCAATAGCTGGGTATTGACACGACATTGATTTCTCAAAATGATAGATTCAATTGCCATGCTAAACTGTGCACCAAATTTTAAGTTCCTACAACACAGAACCTGGTTAAAAATGACATCTACGATTTGAAAACATTGAAAACGCCAGGCCAAGTTAAATAAAAGCTTGTAATGTATTAAAAGAAATCAAAAACAAGTTCAGAATGTGTGTGTAATCACAGTTATCACTTTTTAATTATTTATATTGTTTGATCGTGATAAAATTGATTAACAGGCCATTGTATGTTTTTATTTGGATTTGTACATGTTTGATTTCTGGAAATTTCGATAATCGTTATTGATTTTAAGTTACATCTCTGCTAATACGATTTATAATATACAGTAAGTTATAGGCTGGCTTCTTGTTTGTACTGTTATGTTGTATTGAATTTAAGCTGATCTTGTGTTAATGTGTTCACTTGTTTAAACGAAACAGAACATAATTGTTGAATGCAGTTTTGTTTGATGTGATTTTAGATACAAAATTACAAATTTGATGAATATAGTTTTATAAAAGCGCTACATACATAGACCTACAAGTGTACTGATGAAATAATATGGTTAAACTATATAATTTTTAGGTTTCGTGTAAGAAAACACTTTTCACACCTTCATTACGTTTTGAAAAAGTTGATACCTAAAATGGCAGTGGTGATGTGTGAAAACGAACACTATTGATTTTACACATTTCAGTCACAAATATAAAATACATGTTCTAAAATATTTAGAGCGTTCATTAATTTTGATCATCGTTAATTGAACTTGTGATTATTGATTGGGATTGGCATTCAGAATGCATAGGGTTCATGTTTAAGAGCAAATGTGATTTTTCTGGTTTTTTTGTTTGAATTTGGTTTATTATTGTCACCAAGAGGCAGTTTTTATTTCTGCAGTTACATGGTTTTGTTGGTTGTGTTGTTACAGAAAGAAAATGGTTTTTTTTTGTTGTGGTTTTGGTTAGAATGTCTTGTATAGTGTCTACAAAGAAACTGCAAAAAGTAACGGCGACAAAATTCTAGCAAAAACTTCAATGCTCTGTCTTCAATTAAGATGCATTTTTTAAGTATTGCACTAAAAAAAAATCGAAAATTACATTGCCAGGCATACTACAATTGAGGCTTATCCTGTTCCATTTCTTTTGCTTGAGTTGCATCCATTGTGCCTGAGAAGAGTTGTAAGGGATGGTTGAGTGTTAAATATAAAATAAAGATGACAGGAATTATATATTGTAAAATCACAGTGATGCACAAAGTACTCATATAAATTAGGTGTACAATATTATAACTAAGATATTATTCAATCATTCTTAAACATCGATGTTTGTGTTTACGGGGATGACATTCTTGGCTGAAATTTGTCAGGATGAGTCACAAAAAGTAAAAAAAGTTAGACATGTTATATAAATAGGCCAAATATCACTATTACACGTGTACGCTCAATGCAAATGAGCGAGGGACTGACATGCTCAAATATGGTCTGGGGGCTTTTTTTGCGAATAAGAAAAACAATGATGCACAAACTTGCAAATGAGGAAGTTCTGTTGATTTTTGAAACGTAAATCACCAAGCTTGAATAAGCAGCAGGGGTTGTAAAAGATAAATGAAGTAACATCTTGCAAAACTGCATTAAACACTATCCGTAATTTTAAACCAGGGTATTTCCAAGTTTTGGTCTAGTGGGAGATCAGAGTTTATTTCAGACTGTGGTTGAATCCTAACACTAATCGTCATTGCTGATGGTGGAAAGGCTAAGAGCTAACTGAATGCTAACTGAAATTGATGTTGAGTTTCAACCACTTCTGAAATAATAATCACGAAGCGTGGTCATTCTGACCAGACTTCAGCTTGGAAATACGTCCTCCAGAGCTCAACTTGATTTTTCAATTTTAAATTTGTCTCGTAAGTTCATTACATGAGACAAATCAATATAATGGGATTTTGTTGTTTGTTATTAGGTCCTAATGTCTGCTACTTCGAGTTGAAGTTTGCTGCTTGTTCAGCATCATGCCTAAACGTAAACTTGACGATCGGGATGATGAGTCGAACACCCAAAACCCAACATCTGAGAAGGATGTAGCGGAGAAGCAACTAGCAGAGGAGGTATCTGCTGATTCGGAAGTGACTGAAGGGAAGAACGAGAGTAACGATGAGGCGAGCAACAGCAGTTATAATTCGCTCAGCACCACGTCGAGTGATATGTGCACGTATCCACGTGGCAACTTGAAACGTTTGAAAGGTTGTATGACACTTAAGAAAACTTTCAGTGGTATGAATAAACTGCTGTACTGCCAAACGAATCACTACACTGATATAGTTTGCCTTTTGTATTTATAGGTGAAATCATTCAGCCTAAGAAGAAGCGCTCGGTCAATTTCCATGGTGTGACCGTATATTACTTTTCACGAATGCAAGGGTTTACATGCGTCCCGAGTCAAGGAGGCTCTACGCTAGGTAATGTGTGCATTTTTTCCTTGTCCTATTAATGTTGACGTGAATAATTTTCATGTAACCTTTTCCAGATGTGACCATCTTTTCTAGGTGGTTCTTCTCAAATTCAAACTTATTATGATAATAATGTTAAGATGTTATTTATTGGAAAAAACTGTTAAAAAATATTTTTAAATTTGAGGCTCCTCTGTAACTTTTGGGTTTTTTTTTGGGGGGGGGGTTGTTGTTAATAATTTGTGTTTAGAGCAAAAGATTTGGTTATCATAATGTATGAATTTAGCTGATTCCATGAAATTAGTTCAGTCCACAATGTGTATGCCATGTGTGGTGCAAATGCGGACTCTTTTTCTGGATTTGTTTGCTGTGGTATTTTCATTCCAGTATATTCAAATTTGGCTGTATACAATTTCTCTAAATATTCTCAGATAGAGATTAATTGAAAGGTTTCAGGCAATATAATGATGATCCACATTTTTGAAATTGTTCAGAGTCGTTTTTCTGGTGAGAAACTCCACAGAGTACCTGTGCCATACTGAACAACAAGGTGATTTTCTGTATGAGGCTACCATTTTCTGGAAAATCCAGGAATTGGTAAAGTGACAAGCTAGAAACGGTAGTGAGGGACAGTTTGATGTAAGAATTTAATTTTTGAAAAAAAAGCATGGCTTATTATATTGCCCAAAACCCTTCAATTTTATCAGTGTTTTATACATAATAGTTGCATTTACATTCAGCATGTACAGTATATCATGTTAGTTTTACATGAGCATATGCACTCTGGGACTGATTGTTCACTCTTTATTGTACTTTTTAGCTGGCAATAATGTTTTCTAAAATTTCAAAATTCAATTTTGCATTGTGACAGATTTCTTCTTTGTATTTTATTGTTATTTGAGACTTGACTTTTAAGTTGTTAAATTGTTTTTAATGTTACTTAGGTATGGCAAAGAAGCATAGCCATAGTGAACGCCTTTCATTATCTGGTCATGCTGTCAAACAGCGTCGTGTTCACAAAGATTTGCTAATCCGACAACGCAGACTTGCGAAACTGGAGACCCAGAGTCAATCTTCGGATGATGATTGTGATGATGAAGATGACGAAACTGATGTTTCCGACAGTGAACTCGAACTTGACAATTATTACTTTTTACAGCCAGTACCCACGAGACAGCGTAGAGCCATGTTGCGGGCTTCTGGCATTCGCAAGATTGACAGTACAGAAAAAGATGAATGCCGTGCTATTCGCACTTCTCGCGAATTTTGTGGTTGTGATTGTAAGGTATATTGCGATCCGGAAACATGCTCGTGCAGTCAGGCAGGCATCAAGTGTCAAGTCGACCGTTTATCGTTTCCTTGTGGCTGTACCCGGGATGGTTGTGGCAATCTATCAGGAAGAATAGAGTTTAATCCCATTCGTGTGCGAACTCATTTCATCCACACGCTAATGAGACTTGAACTGGAGAAAAAGCAGCAAACCCATGAAAATCAAAACGTAAGCCATAATGAACTCCAAGAGAGCAATGGTTCTAACAATCATCCATTGCGCATGGAGCTTCACGAATCCTGGAACTATGAAAGTTCTACTCAAGGTCCTGTGCCAGGACATGAGATGCCAGCAATTCCCGCTGAAATAAATCGCCACCCAGTGTCCCCGTATTACCATGCATGTGAGAAAACAAAGGATGAGCCCATTAATGGAAACAATCTTGCTCCTTTAAATGAAACCTACAATGGTAAGTTGGATTCTTATCTTTTTTCCTCCTCTTTAGAGTCCCAGTTTTTATATAATTCTTGGAAAAATCATCAGAATACATTTTATTTCTATAATTTGTTCTACTGTTACTAAAGAGAAACCAAATCTTCAAAAACAAAACTTTGTCGAGATTTGAAATCCCATATTAATGGGACATTATGAATTCTGACTAATGGAAAGTATTGAAAGTTAGTTTGAAAGAACCCTTAAAATAACATAGTCTTAGGCTATAATGTTCGATTCTCTACTTAGTTTGATTGGTTGGCTACTTATATTTTTAAACCAATTCAATTACCCATTTGTTTCGCTTGTTAACTACGGAAAGTATAAATTTAATGAACGTTTGTTATCGAAACATAATCGGAAAAATAACACTCTTAGAGCTATTGTACTCTGTCCCAATGTATACCTAAAGCTTTATGGTGTAACATAATGCTTTAGTTCAATCATTGTGAGACCTTATCAGCTTTAGTGCACGGACAGTTAGATTAGAACATGCTATAGTTTATGTCCAATATAAATGGGATAGATACTTATACAGGGTGTTTCAGGACCTCATTTAAAAAACTTTGGGGGCATGTAGGGTGATCCAAAAGAAGAAACTTTTTATCAAAAGTTCTGCAAAAACCTTGTCATTTGATACTCCCATAATTCTGCTTCCATCTTTATGGTGATGGGCTCCACCGCAATGCACATGTGTTGTGTGGGCAGATAGCTTACCATACAGACAGATACAGGGAGAATTTGGACGTCTGTATGTATCAATGACATGCTTTTTTCTGGAATTTGTTCATGGCCCCTTGTCCTCTTACGTGCCCTGGAAGTTGTAACAGAGGTTCTGAAACATCCCAGATAAACAATTCAAGATTCACACATACCACGTTACTTCAGCGAACCTACTGAAGAAATTTTAAAATAATTTGGCCAACTGATATACTTGTGATTCTGAAGCAATGTCACATTACAATTATAAAATATGTTGCCTTTGTATAAATATTGAAGGTTTCTGTTGAATTTCACAGTACTTTTAAGGGCCAGTTACACCATCAAAGAATAAAATAAAATCGACAGCTATAAATGAAGGCTAATTGGGGATGCGGATAAATCGTTTTCAGCAACTTGTTTTCACAGCCAGTTCATCTATGCTGATTTGTCTTCAGCTATTTGTCTTTTTCATTGCAATTCATCTTCAAATGAACAAACGGACTGTTCATAGGACAAAAAAAAAAAGATTTAAATGATATTAAAATATTTGTAATCTTTATTGTATGCCTATTTAGTGAATATAAACTGTATATTAAAACATTATAGCACATTATTTGTAATATCATGGAAAAAATAAAGGTTAGGAATGGAAAATATAGAAAGTCGTCGATTTATGAGAGTTGCTCATATGCGATTTTTCAGTGTAACGATGAGGGAAAATCTGCTCGGATGTTTTATACAGGGTGTATCTGAATGGTTTGTACGAACTTTGGGAATAGTTCTAGGGACCAAGACTGGCAAAAAATGTCCTATGAACATGGGGTTGGGAACCCTTCTTTCTGAAGTTACGACTGAAGTTTGTCGGCAATGGGAACAAGCTTGAAGCCTTGACGTGATAATTTCACCAGCCATTGTGGGCATACTTCGAATCGTCATAACTCAAGAAGCAAGCGTTTTTGACCCCATGTTCATAGGACATTTTCTGCTTTGCAACAATCGTTATTTATTGTTTTAGCTCGTATAATTGCAGTGCAATATTTGTTACAGTTAGAGCTTCGATTTCAGTGTAGGTCTCGGCATTTTCACACGGTGCAGTGGCGCTATTCTAGCTGGTGTGGAGGAGGAGGAGCACATTGGTCTTTTATGGAGTAGATAAGTGGTGGTGCACAAGTTACTGAATGCTTCTGCAGAACCTGATCTATTTTTTGTCTAGATGTGGTGCAAATGCTGGCTGGAAATTATGTTGGGATTGTCTTTTTCTTTATATCTTAATAGCAACTTAGTACTGTACAGGCAATTTTTTATTCCTGTAACTGGTTGTCCCAAGTAACCAAAAATCGATGATCTCTTGTATTCAAGAGGTCATCAGTCACTGGAGAACTGCCAATTTTTCCTAATTGATTATCAAACTTAACTACAAATTTTAGGAATAGCTTACTATTAAAATTTTATGGAGAGCTGGAATTTGAGATTGTCAAACTCCAGCTCAGTTTTCAAACCGTTTGACAATAACAATCCTGTTAAGTACATTTTGTTCTGGGTGTGAAGGAAATCAAGTTGCTGAAAGCTAAATTGTTTAATAGGTGTTTTTTTCAGGTAACGATTTACTTGTTAAAGTTATTGTACTTGTACCTTGTTCATACTGTAGCTCTAATCATTATTAAAATGGTTACAATCTGAGTCACATCATGGCATATGATTTTCGTTTTGTATATGCTCTTGTAGTTCTCGATCGTAATCAGTATGATTCACACTATGAGTGTTGATTATGTTCGAATGTTTACTGTTTAATTATGATTAGGACCCTTAGTCTAAACAAGGTACGCTTGAGCATCTCTAATTCACTGATCTATAATCTGAGAGCATCTGTAATCTGACGCTTACTGAAAACTTCTGTGGTTCAACACTCGGTCTGTGTTGTTGCCAGCATTAGTTCTGGTACAGTATCATGATAGAATGTCAGCCTACATCTGTTTGTAGGAAGCATTGCAAACGATGTTGGCAATCAGTGGTTTGCTTGCATAATTAAAGTGAAACCTGACAACCTGATAAGAGTATTGACATGGTTTGGAAGAAATTGAAAAACGAAAGGAAATTAAACATTACTGTATTGAAATGGTGAAAGTTTAATCCAAACTGTGGTCATCACCTCTGTTAAAGTCCTGGACCGACACACCGAATTCTTAGTGTCTCGAGGAACAGCTTAAGTCTGAAAAATTGCCGGATTAAGGGTGCTCAAGTGTAGAAGAATTATTCGTTAGTTAAACAGTTAAATATTTCTGATGTTTCCGTGATTCTTCTTAGTTTGACCAATCAGAATCACATCCAAGTTTCACTGTTTACCAAAGGTTAGTAGGCCTATTAGTCTAACTTTTTCATATATGTTAACTTTTAATTTAATTACTCGTTAACATTTTGTTAAGATTTAATGTTTGATTTGCCAATTGGGGATTGAAGATGTTGGTGCAACTGGCCCTTAATACCTTGTTCAGACTGCAGCTCTAATCATGATTAAACTGTGTTGGGTGGCACAAAGTATGTTTGCAAAGATTATCCAATGGTGACCTATGCATTGAGAACTAATTTTTTTTTGTTGGTCCTTCTGTTAGGCACATGTAGGTTGGTCCTCTTGTTAGGTATATTGTAACTGCTTGTTGACTTGGTGTCTTCAAGGTGTCTTCTCTTCTTAGCGTATCATAACTAATTAGTAATTACCATACTATAACATGTACAATGGGTTCACTTTTATGTGGTCCATGTGCAACATTCAAATCATCTTCCAGCATGTAACTGTTAACTACCTTTTACATGAGAATCTGTGCAGAAGGCGTTTCTTACTTTGGTGTGGTGAACTTGCAGCGATGGCAGTGATATATGTAAGCCTGATATGCTATACTTAGGTGATTAAAAGCTAGTCGGTCACTGTACGGATAATTATAGGTGCCAAATGAAACATCCTTCCCCAGTTGAAACCCTACCAACCAACTTGCTATATGAGCTTGCATGGGTTCAATTATTTTAGTGATTTTGAAATGACATGTTTCAACTACAAGTAGGTTATACAATTATGTCATCATGAGACCAAGATCCTTAGGCAGTCATCCATATATAATATAGAGTTTTGATTGGTAAATTTTAACACCCCAGAAATGTGGTCAGTGAAGACATTTTTGTGCACATGCTGAATGAAGTATGAGAGAAAAAGTTTTAAATCAACACATTATCAAATAAAAATGCTAGGTTTCATATTTTCTATGACACTAGTTTTACTTGAAGCCTTGTTTTACTGCTAGATATGCATGAATGCAATTGACAGCAGATCTTAAGATAAAATTTTATGAGCAAAGTTTGGGAAATGATTATGTTCAGTAAATGAACGATTTTAGATTCATGCATGATTGATCTCGATCTTATTTATGTTGTACTGGATCTCTAGTTGAAAGCATTGGAACAGTTATCCAACCAGAACCATGGGGTTTAATTCTATGTAGAATTGAAATGCAGGTGATGCCAAAATGTGTCGCCTATGAATTAATACCCTGCATTTGGAAGATCTATAATGAACAGTGATTGATGCAGGCATTTTAGTAGCATATGTTCTTGCAGCTCATAATTTATAACCTGTCTGCGATTACTATTTGATCATGATTAAGCTACTTGGTGTGAACAAGATAGTAATGGTGGTAAGCATTTATTGGTTGAACTAACATCTGTGGAAAATATACTGTATGTCAAGGCTTGACTAATCCTGGACACCAGAATGGCCATGATATGTCTAGCCATCACATGTAGACATCTCATGTAGACACCTGGTGTTACAATAATGTAATATTATTTTTTCATAAATTGATGCTTAGAGCAAAGAAAAATTTGTTGTTACTGTACTACTACCATAATTTAAGTTAACAAATAGGCCTATATGCAGAAGTTTGATTCTATGTGTGAATAAGTGTCATCACAACATTTGATTATGTTGTAGCTCATTGCTCTGTATGCATGTGCAAAGCTGTCAGGTTTGGATAAATTGATTATTAACACGCCACAACAGAATACACAAATATGAATGCCTCATGACATGCCTTTGGGTAGTCTGTGCTTGCCCACCTGTATGCATGTGTACTTATGAAGGAAACATAGAAAACAAGCTACTTACGTGTATTCAACGTATTAAAAATATTGCCAAAATTATCACAGTTTAGTGCAGTTTATCACTAACTAGCATCACAAGTAAGAAAAAATTATTACAGTGAAACTTCTATTGTTTCTGGACTGATCGGTTTCCCGGACTAATTGGTTTTCCATATCCATTGGTTTAATTTCTATGGCCCCAATATCTTAACCCCATTTCAGTAGAACCCACGTCTATCGTTTTTGTATATTCATCTTTTTCTAGATGTTCCTCTGGAAACAATGGATTGATGTTTCACTGTATACAGTGTGGTTAGAAAGTAACTCCCTATTGATAACCTTACTAATCATTGGTCGATTGTAGCGAAACAAGTTTCACTGTGGATTTTAGCATGGAAGAAATTGTCTCCAGTGTTAAAAATCTACATAGGCACCAGCGTTGTCGATCAATTTCTGGAATTGTCTGGAAGTAGCATAGACTGGCTTCATCAGGAATTCTGGTATGTTGGTCATTCATGTGGACCATGAAGCCTCAGCCATTGGAAATGGGATGTCTAGCCACTCAGTGAATGCAAAATGATGAGGGGCACCATCTTACATGAAGATAACGTTGAAGATGTCCCAAGTGGACCCAATTGGTTGCACATCATCTTTGAGACACATCTCTTTATCTGGTTGTACCAAAATCAGCATTTGGCTGAATCTTGTGAATCCGGAATCTCAAAAACTACTATAGCTTGGAAGATGAAATTTCGCACACTTACGTAAAAAAAGGGTGCATTCTCAACCGAAGACTAAAAAACGGGTCAACGGGTTTACGGGTCTAAATTAGACTCATTCTTAGCAACTTCAATGGACCCTTCTTTTTAAGTGTGCTGTAGTCCAGTTGGTAGAGCAGTGGGCTGCTACACTTCTGGTTGAAGTGTAGCAGGTTCGATACTTTGTGTCGGTTTTTTTTTTCACTTTACTTTTCGTTTTTTAATTACTTTGCAAAACAGAACATTTGCAAATGTTTTTTCAATTGTTCATACAATTTCTTTAGTTTTCTGGTTTTAGCATGGTTAGCCATTCCCAGAGGATTATGGAAACTGGTGGACAATGCCGATTCCTATGTGAACTTTTAACACTGGAGACAATTTCTACCATGGTGACGTCCACAGTAAAACTTGTTTCACTACAATGTGAGAAATATATTTTAACATTTCTGGAGATTCACAAAGTTAGCAAAATGAAAAAATGTTGCTGAGATTAAGTTGTGAGTGGACTTGGCTCTCCTGCTTTTGATCTTGATTGAATTTGTATTTCTTGCATCTGCATACAGAATAAAAATTAACAACTGAAATTGTTAGACACATTAATCTATGACTACCATAGTAAATACAGAGTGGTTCAGATATGTGTTCTTTCCAATGACTTGATATTCAAATTTCTGTATTAACAGTTAAAAAAAAATGCTGGTTAATTTTTCTAAAATTAATTATCTAACAATTGTCTATTACAAAATCAGGTTATAGTAAAAACAATAGTCACTTAGAAAACAATATTGGTGATTCATGTTTTATCAGTCATTAGCGATTTTATCAATCATCGGACATCAACTTTATCCTAGCAGTAAAACGTAAATGAGTTGAAAAACTAGGTACAATTAAGTTTTAAACATTGAACTTTGTAAATTTTCAGTATAATATAGGCGTGGTATATCTTCTTTTATCTAGCTTTTTGAAGAAACGATCCAGTGGAGTTCTATTGGATTAGTGTTGGTGTATTAGTATTCTTAATACAGTTATTGGTAAACACATTTCTAAACCAATATGTGTCAAAGGAAATGCTGACGTTGACAACTGTGAATATGTATTTTATTTTATCAGAAATTGAAAACTTACTTATATAGAAATATGCCTATATTAGGATGTAATGATGTAATAAATACATGAATTAGAGCTGTTTTTTTTTTACTTGATTTGCAGTTGGGACTAACATGATGCCACCTGCTACCTTTGGAAATAACTCGGAAACCGAAAACTGTGCGCCAAATGCCAACTTTCCGCTTATGCCATATTCGAGTTCGAACAGCACGGACAACTCTAACGTCTCTGTTAAAAAATCAACCATGCCTCGAGTCTTGCTTTTCAACGACTCCGACGATGAATTCCATGGAAGAGAGGATTCGCTGGACATGTATTCATCACCTTTTCAAGAAGATTCGTCATCGTATTCCGAGAACAGTGATTACTCCAACGACAGCTTCGACGCTGAACGGCATCAGATGTTCAGCACTCCGTTTCAGGCATATGCATCCACCCCTTCTACTTTTCAGGGTCAAAATTACACGCCAATCTTAGGGACCAACATGAATTCCTATCCAGCTATCAATACATTCAACCCGACGACAGCAGCAGCAAATTATCCTGCTCAGGGCTACACACCTGAACCGTCGGTCATTCAGTATCATTCGGAGAATAATTTCGCGTCGTGCGAGCCCAACTTTAACAATCAGACTTTTCCTGAGCACAACAATCCATCAACATCATTTCATCAGGGATCGCAAAGTGGTGCAACGTTTATGAGCAATGGCATGTACGTTGCTCGGGACGATGCCGCCCCATCACAGGCATCTTACGAGGAAGAACAAAAGTACACGGATCTCAGCAGCGCCACATGCATTTCCAAACTACAACCCTTTTCCGAACTGCTGCAGTCCAAGTACGTGTGTTTTACCCCATCTAGCTCAGCCCCTGCTAACTACGATGCACTTCTCAACAAAACCGCATCGGCCGACAGCAGTATTCTTTCAGGAACACCCCGCAACCCTTCTCCGATTCTTAGCGAGAAGCCTGAAATCGTGCCCATCAAGCTAGGAGAACCAGGGAACAACAACGGGGTTGTCGAATTCTCGGAATCGTCGGGAACAACCAGCAACGAAGACAGCCTGCCGGAACCGACCGAGAATTTCGGCGAAATCATTAAAAAGACCATGGTCGAAACGGTTTCTGCATGATCCTAGAAATTGTACAAAAGAAATGAATTCTATTTCTTTACAGTGAAACATGGAAAATGACTAGAAGACATGTCTAGTAGAAATTTTTAAGTTGGAGACGAAGGGAAGGACACAAGGCCCTTTCCTGTTTTGTGTCAGCAATAAGAACTTCATGAATCAGGATTCAAAGATGGAGTTACGACAAAGATAGTTAACTGGATATCCGAATAGTTGTATATTTTTTGGAGATGAATTAGTCAGTGCAAAAATGCCAAGCTTGCGCATATTAAGATGCCCAAGACAGTAAAACTTAGTTGTGGTGACTTAACAGTAAAAAAATATTATAAATACATATATACATATATAATATATATTATATATAAT
>JAQIWH010000394.1:0-52212 GCA_034695005.1 Cryptops parisi | reverse complement strand
ATAGGCCTACTTACATCTCCATTTTGTTATCAAAGAATCAATGTCCATAAGCAGAGTTAGTAGTTGATATGGTTGACTGAATCGAGGTTCGTCTCGATACAAGGAAATCATCATGGCACCTTGAAGTGCTCTGTGAGAGAATTTTCTTTCTCCTTAAAAGTTGAGACAAAAAAATAAGTCATATCCATTAGTAAATCTAAGTGAAGGTCAAATTGTTCTTAGTTGTGTTTTATCACGAAATTGATAACAAGTTCATACAGATCGCAATAAGATCACCTAGGTCATGGTATGACTTTCATTTTCATCAAAAATACGAAAATATCGAATTACCTCTTCCAACTAATGCATTATGAATCTCGACATCAAATATCGAATCGAACATTTCCTGAAATAGGTTATACAAAAAAAAAACAGTGTTGTGAATTAACCATATAATTAAAAATATTAAAGGATATCAGTAAAGAATTTCAAAGCATACTTTCTTCTTCTTGTAATCGGCTTGCATGTAGGAACGTTTTGAAGAATCAGGTTCCAGCTATGTAATTTTAAAAATATATATAATTAGTCGTGTGTTATTAACTACTAGTATATTTGAAAAGTTAACCAATTAGTAAGATGATTAATTATATTTATAGTACGTTTATTTTTTCTTGCTGGTCGTTAAGCATAAGAGTAACCACTTTGTGGAACTTTCCCCAAAAGTTGAAGCCTTTCACTTCCAATCCTGGAGTTCGTTCTAGCCATCGCTAAAAATACATATAAATTACAAATATTATATAAATATTATATTATATTATCCAATTAAATATCCATAAATATACAACTTGATAGTTTTTTTTTTTGCTACATTACCTGCACTAAGTCGGCCAAAGAAGGTTGTTCTTCCGATTCTTGCAATGCTTGTAATGTTGTCTGTTCGTCACCGAACACTTTCAAATAGTTGTTTTGGTTGTATTTCACTCGATGTTCCTATATTATATAGTAGAATTTCTAATTTAATGTAAGATGGAAATAGCGAATTGATAAGTTATACAAAAAATAAATACCGTTTTGACTCCTAATTTATTTTCAATTAATCTGAATTGCCAGCTCTGGAATCCTGAAGCAGGAGATAAATGGTGTCTGAAAGTTAAAAAGTGACAATACATATATATATATATATAAAGCAATGTCCATTTTTTTCTCAAAATTAATTTTTAAAAAAGAAATATAGGTTCTATAAAAATAGTTTATATATTCTATATGGATTTAATGTGAAATGTCATTACATTACCTGAATTCCATGAAATCGAGAGGTGTCATTGTTTCCAATATCATGACTTGATCAGCCAGCAACTGCAATATTTTAATTATACTCTTTATATTAGCTTCACTTGTGAGTTTGTGAGCTGTGAATTGAACGTATACTAGTCCAATGTACCAAAAAATCCCATATATAAATAAATCAAAAAATAAATATTCATTTACTCAAAACATGCATAAATTGAATATCGTACCGAATTACTCAAAGATTGCATAAATTTTAATTCGCATAAATCGAAACATGCAGAAATCAAAGGTAAATTTTTTGCGTCATGTATACACAGACATACAGTATATCTATATATGGCAGTAGGGTATATAAAGAGTATGCTTAAAAGCATTTTTAATGTACATTTTTTCAAATAAGTTTTGGAGTTGAGTAGGCTGCGTTACCAAAACTGTTATTAATAAGTTTTTATATTATAGTAAATATGCAAGATATACTATACATATTGTTCCTAATAGATCTAGCGGACTCGCCAAATTTTAACCGCAGCTTCTATGCATCAAACAGCAAAGAATCCATTTATTGCAGACCCATGTTTATATAGATTGTTTGCTTTGTTTTGATGAGTAGCTGCTGTGGTTAAATTTTGGTCAGACATTTTAAGAATACAGTACCGTGTATAACGGTAAGTAACATTTAGTTACATTACCTTGAGAATAAGAACAATTCTGTTCATTCTATTGACGATTGCCAACATCTTACTTTCATCCACTTCCTGTACGAAACAAAATTTCATAGAAACTCTTGATGACAATTTCGATTAATTAATAATAATATTAGTAAGAGCTACATTACTACTTACAGGAGTATTGAATAATTCCCTAACAGAATCCAGTTCAAATATGATTTGCTTGAACCAGAGTTCATACGCTATAACATTGAAAAGAAGTCTCACTTTCAAACACCCATATAATAAGAATTTATTATTTTTATATTTTATATATATTAAATTTTTGCATATGGGTATATTATGTCTTCTTTTACCTTGATGAGTGATTATAAACAGATGTTCATCGTGAACAGGCGTTTTGGTGGTTCTTGAAATCATGTGTTGACAGGATAGCAACTGACTTAGCTATTAGAAATTGATGAATAAAAATATGTTACAAATGTTAATTTAGCGAATAAAAGTTATTTTTATAGGGTGTTTCTAAAAGGTCCAGCAAAATTTTAACCACAGATGATTCGCATCAAAACAAAAAGCAGAAAGTCCATATAACATGATCTCGAAATAAGTCCATAAAACGGCGTTTTCCTGTCCTGGACTTTCCGAACGTATTGAACAAAAACGTGAGTTCACTCCGTGTTATCTCAAAGAACCATTTCCGGACCCATGTTTATATGGCGTTTTTGCATTGTGTTGACGCGTAACATCTGTGGTCAATTTGGATAGACCTTTTAAGAACACCCTGTATATACTCACTGCTAAGTAATCTCCATAAAGTGCACCTCCAGAAGCGTTTTTATCTTCTTCATTATTTGGTATTAAACTGGGGATTTAAAAAGTGATGTAATCAACAATCTTGGCGATAAAATGTAATACTTACACAACAAAAATATACTTTTTATGCGCTTTATATTAGCTTCACTTTTGAGTTGGTGAGTTTATGAGAGTATGATCTGGGGTATTCAACATTTACTGCTATCTACAGGCGTTTGTGAGAATATTCTGTATAGTCCAATGTACTGAAAATTGCATAAATTGAGAACCACATAACGGCATCGAAAATTGCGAAAATCGCAAATAAAGCATATTCTTAAAATAAAGCGTTTTTTTGTATGTATTTTTATATATTAAAAAAAAAAGCTATGGCTATATCATATTAACATATTATATCAACTAATTAATCTCTGGGAAATTCGAGCTGACGACAGTGTAGCAATTTTTTATGGTTCAAAGTTAGAATGAGACCAAATACTTTTAATTTCCATTCACATATTTGGATGTCATGTTTCACTACTGTGATACATTTTTTATGTGATTCACTCTTTATACGGAAGTCATACGATGGTCGTATGTTGTATGGATGGTCGTGTGTACCTGAAGAGTTAAGATTGTGAATATTTTTAATACACGGAGTTAAACTTGGCTCCAAGATAGGCACCAAGTGACATTAAGATTTATTGATGATTACAATCAAAAAGATATATAAATAACCTGAATTCTCTACTTTTTTGTTAAGCTTAGAGATTATAAGTTACTATATGGAAAAGCTTATATAGAATGTACGTTGGACTTGGGGTAAATAGAACATTCGGAAGTTGACAGTGTAGCACAGTAGTAGAATTAAAAATATATTTTAAAACATGACATTGTACGATGCAGTACATATGTACTGCAAAAACCTCGAATAGAACTAAAATCGCATATATCGAAATACCATAAACTAGAAAAATGACTACATCACTCCAGCCTTGTAGCATTTGAACCAAAGCCCAGTTATTTTTACACCAACGCACAAAATCGCATAATAGCGCTCTTTAGTAATTTTAGAGGAGTTATCTCGTAGTAGAGGTTAATGTAGATAAAAATGGTATTAGATAGTTTCCGATTTATGCGAGGATTATGTTCTGTGAAAAACCTCTAATAAAACTAAAATCGCATATATCGGAATATCCGCAAACTTAAAAAAAAACAAAACTACATAGCTCCAGCTTAGCGTTTACACCAAAGTGCAGTCACTTGTACACCATCGCATAAAATTGCATAGTAGTGAAATTTTCTTGAAGTAAGAATTTCTCTTGTCGCATACTGATAGCAAAAAACTAGTTAAAAGTTTTGTATACGCGAAAATTAATTGCATATACGAAACTCGCATAAATCGAAGATTACTTGTTATTTATTCTTTTGGAATTTTTTCAAGTATAAATAACCCCTGCTATAGCACGTGGTTTGTTTTTGTTTGCAGTCATGTTGTAGTGGTTTTCCTTGTGTGCTAAGTGTGTTTCAACTTTTCATGGATACATTTTTTCCACGGACGAGGATAGTCTTTTACTTTTTTATATATGTATAATAGGGTGTCCCAAAAGTCTCCATACATAAGGTAACATTTGTTCTAGGTATTTCCTTGTGTCTTTTATAAGTAGCTTAATACGTACAGCCCCTCCCCCCAAATGTTAAATTAAATCTCCCTATGTATGGAAATTTTGTCAAATTTTGTTGTGTATATGGTGTTTTTGGTCAAAAAAATTCTTAAATGATCTCTAATGAAAAGCACATTGTGTATGTATGGAAACTTTCGGAACACCCTGTAGTTTAATTGTATTAAATCAATTTAGTTTAGCCATTTAATTTTATTTCATCATCAGTGTGGTATACTGATAGTGTAGACTGATTTCGAAACATGTCAAATTTTTCTTTTATCATTCATCGAACTACTCTGACAAAGTTGTTGGTTTTACGATTCATAAATCATGAATTTGATTATGGTTTGATGTATTAATGGGACGAGGTAAGATCAAGTTTGATATCTTCAATGGCAAAAAAATAAAAAATAATTCTGTATATTAATTAATCTTTTTTTCTGACAAATTTCAGTCATGTACTTTATATATGATTACATTATATCAGTAGTATTTTATTTGCAAAAAAATTTTAACATTCTAATTAGTGTTGAAATCAGTAGTATTTTATTTGCAAAGAATTTGTTAGTTTGATCGGGTTTAACATTCTAATTAGTGTTGATGTGCAGTTTGGTTTCCGAGCCAAATATCCTATGATTCAATAACAGTGATTGGTTCATATGATATTAAATCCAATTTAACGAAAAAAAATAAAATAAATTGGAAGGAATAAAGCTTGTCTTAATATCAGTAAACACATGTTACGATGATGCGCTCGTTAGTCCAAGGTTAGACAAAAATTTTGATATTAGATTTTGAAATTTATACGTTCGGTTTTTGACAAGTAAACAGAAATGTTGTTTAACGTTTGATTAAAAGATTAAAAAACATTTCTGCTGGTTTAGCTTTTTTGAGACAAATATTGCAACACAAGTTGTTGTGTATGATTATCGTTATTGATTTGTCAAATGCGTACCACCATGCTCTAGCAGTCTTACAAATTAATTTTTACGTTGTTTTCCACTAATATATCATGTAACCTATGCAACAGATAATTAGATACAAGTGGATAATAAATGGGTTTTTCTGAACTTCCATGTAATGTTGTGAAAAAGCATTGGCGCATTTCATATACTTTGGCACACACACTTTTTAAATCTATATATCCAAGTAGGCTGTTTTTATGGTAGTGTAATCACCAGTCATTATTTGGTGTAGAAACTTTGGGCCAAGTTGGGTAATGTGTAGTTTAACACTGTTGTGTCATTGAGCAATCGTGTGTGTATACAATGTGTCCATCTTCTCCGGTTTCAAAACATGAGAATTTTGAAGATAAGTCATTAAGTCAGTGTGGATGCGTTTCCGTTATGTTATTGCAAAGAAATGGAAGCTGTTCCACGTGCCAGGGAGAAATTGTTGCTAAGGTGTAATAATAATGATAATATTTTTCTTGTTATTATTAATATATACTTATATTCTTTATTTATTAATAGGTCATGCCCTTCAAGCCCTTTGCAGCTTACATGACATACGGTTTTAGTCACAGGCTAGGACAAGCAGGTCATGGAATTAAACGTATGTACATCTAACGTATCTTAGGATACGCTTACTTTCACTTATTTGTGTAAAAGATACAGTTAAACCCCCGAAAATCTTTTCGCTAATATCATAATCCAATTATCCTGTATGTCAAAAGTGGAAGCTGTTCAATGCTATTCGCATTGCCATTTAGAAGGACGAAAAGGCATTGTAAAAAAAAAGTATTTCCATTAACATTTACATTTTTTGGTTGTCGTTAACATTCCTACGCTTTGGAGTATCTATCCTCTTGGTTTTATATTTTTTTTTGTGTAAAATTTTTTAATAACAATTTTTATTTATTTTTCAAAAGAAAATCCATTTTGAATTATTTTTTATTCCACCTGTTGGTCGGTTGTATCATACACACACAACTGTTTAAGTGCACAATATGTGATTTTATTTATTTATTTATTGTAAAACGATTCCATGGGATCAAGATGATACAAAAGGAGAGAAACAAAGAAAAAAATGACACAAAATTAATCGAAGTACAACACAACATAAAAATATTGTATGATAATGTAATGTAATGCAAACATAATGTAACGTAACGTAATGTAATCTAACGCCTGGTTGGATACCAAAGTTGTTGCCATTTTTATATCCTTTATATATATAATATATGTGAACAAAAATGGCAATAACTTTAGCATCCATAAACTATATTTCGATTAGTAGTGGTCTAATAACATTCAATAAATAATACTATATTTTCTTATAACATGATGCAATTGTAGAATCGTGATATGCTGAGTTCAAAAAATGTATACTATAAGAGATGGATAATGTTTCTCAAATGATTATATTATCATCACCTAGGTGACATTAGCAAAGCAATTCTGAACACTTGGCACCCCCTTACCTTTTCTTCGCATGTTACAAACTACTCCCCAAACATCTTAACATCCAAAGTTTCAAAATTATCCCATCTAACAAATTTTCTGATTTATAGTACATGACATATTTAAAATGTTATACCTGTAGTTTTGTTTGTCCCTGAGGGATGTATATTAATAAAATAAAACAAATAAGAAAAGATAACTGTCAATTTGCATGCATTCTACCAGGATGGTATATATATGAATGTACAGTTCAGTAGTGTCACAATACAATATATCTGTAATAGAATTCTATTATGATTTTTTGGTCGTTAAATTTTTGTGCTTGAGAGGTATTGTGTTTGTTTGTTTTTAAAAAATAATAATTTTCATTTCACATGTTGGTCAATAATGTCATCCAAACAAAGCTGGTTTAACGAATCTGATACGAAAAAGTTTTTGGTACTTGTTCATTATACATCAGCCATGAAAGCGTCACATGCCATTGGGTATAAGATGAAGTTTAGATTTGATAATGAAAAAACAACTTATTTTTATGATGAATGATAAATTATTATGTGTTGTAGTTTTAACTAATCTAACCTGGTATCTATGCTCATAGATACAAAGTTAAGGTTAGTCAAAAACAACAATCCCATATCACTCCCTGTTGTATAATAGATCCTGGTGTGAACAGTGCCTGGTGCATAATAGACAAGTACCATTTTTTAAATATTATTTATATGTGATAAAACGGTAAAAAACTTTCACCAATATTGTTGTTAAGTTGTGTTCTAACTAGATTTTGGGGAACGTTACTTTTTTGTCATAACATGATGTAATTGTAAGACTTAGTACAATAAATTATGCTGTAAACCCAGTTGACAGCTGCTGATGTAATTTTATGTCACACCATGGCAATTTCATTATACGATACATTAGTGATATTGTCGCGGTTACACTGAACCATTTTCATTTTGAACATGACAAAAAATTGAGATCCAAGCAATACACATCATGTGTATATATATTGAGTTATATATTTTTCAAAATTTTCTTTGTAATACGCGCTAAGTCATTTAGCAGCAGTTCTCTTCTAGTATCAGTTTTGCTTGGAAGAACTTTAAAGAAGTTAAATGCTTTTAAAGTTGTAAACTTGACCCTATATACAGCCATAAATTCATCTTAACGTTTCATTCAACAAATATTTTGTTCTCCAAGGGCAAAGAAAATGATGATCTCAATATAAAGAGAATTATGGTCTGAAGTCGTGTTATCTCATTCCAGATGGATCAGTATCACTCAGAAAGCTATATGGACTTACAACTATTACAAGACGAGTCTTAAACAGTTAAAAAGTTTTTCGTACCTATTTCCATTGATGTAAGGACAAGTCATCTCTGCGATGTATGTGTAATGTTGAAGAAACTTCGACCGAGGAACCAAGATACGTGTCGTCTGCAACAGTGCGCCTGTTATGACAAAAAAGGTAAATACAACCACGTTTAATTCCTTTTGCTTTTCATCTCTTCTGTGACGTGTTTGACGTCATGGTTTGTTTGATTGGTCCAAAAGTGCGGTTATCGTAGTTGGTTGGCCCTTTTTTTTCAAGGGTAGGAGGTCACTTTGACTTTTTTTTTATGTTTTTGGTTTTTGGTACATAGCTATTTAGTTTCACTTTTTTAATTCGTTTATATTGAAAAAGTCTTTGCGTAGTAGTATTTGTTTAAAAGAGGGGGAGTGGTTTTGACTGATGGTTGCTGTCACAATCTGAACGATTGCTTTCTGTTGTTAATCGGGACCAAGGTCCAGCTATCCATGAGGCTATCAACTTCCCGGTTGGAGAACAGGTTACACTAATATGAAAAAAAAAATTATATATATATAAATATAAAGAAGAAAAAGTGCAAGACCTTTTACTTCAAACGGTTGTACCTCCAGTACTGGGTTTTCCATCTGTTTTCGGTATTTTATGGCTATTTTATCAGAGGAGTTACAATGAATTACCTCATGAAAGTTGTACTTACCAAGACAATTTTAAGTTTACAGGAAAGTTTGTTTTGTTTTTTCGACTTATGGGAATTTCCGAGAAAGGGAATTCTTGGAATCAATTTTCTTAAAAAGTGTTTTGAGAAATGTACTGATAAAATTTTTGATTACTATTTTCTTTTTGTAGAAAAGAAAATTCTTTTATGTTCAGTCATATCAGAGACATGTTTTGGTTTCTAAAAGTTTTTTTCACAATCATAAGAAGTGTTTCTGAAGACGTACAGAGTTGTTTCTGTTCATCTGAGCAAATGGCAGTTTGCTAAGGTAGTTAAGAACCCATGTCATATGGTACTTTTGGTATTAAGATACTTGGCACTATGGTACTAAAGTACTTGGCATATAGTACTTACTATACTTGGCATATGGTACTTACTATGGTACTTTGGTAGTATGGTACTAAAGGTACTTTGACATATGGTACTTTGCTTCTATGGTACTAAGGTACTTTTCAGAATCCAAATAGCTCTAAAAAGTACAATAAATGTAAATTATACTTTGGCATATAGATATAGTACTTTGTTTGGCACTATGGTACTAAGGTACTTAGAACCCAAATGGTTCTAAAAACTATGACTATTGAAATTACCATTTGTTTACAAGCGCTAATTCATTTTCCATTTTTATTCCCGTGGAGTATGCGTTATTAAAAACAATGTTTTGTTTACTGACCTCCTTGAACAATTGCCAAGAGCAAAATAAGATGTACAAAAAATGTACATATTGCGTTTTTTAAAATCGTGAAAATTCTCTTTTTTTTTTTAAACTTTGGTTTCCGTTAGTACACTAGATTGATTTTATATTAGCCTACTTGTTAGATTGTTTTGTAGACCATAGTAATGTTGCAAGAGTTAATATACCATACAGTGGATGTCACCTATTAGGACCAAGAACACTATTAGGACCAAGAACTATTAAGACCAAGAATTGCCACAGCAATTACTTATATTTTTTTCCCAAGTACTTAAAAAGTTAAATATTAACAAATGTAGTATTTGTTTTTGTGGTTTTAATGGCATTCTTAACAATTGATATTTTAATGTGGTTTTTTATCAAATGACCAGTAGTAGGCTATTGTTTATGAAATCTGGACAAAATTCCATAACAAAACCTTGAAGTAAAGATTTTTTTTTACTTCTTTTGTAAATATTATTTTTTACAGCTTTTTAATTACAATTCTTGTGTGAAAAATAACAATATTTATTGTAGTTATCATATTCATAACAATGCGCTAGTTTGATATCATTCAGTTGCAAAATAAAATATTTTTTGGATATTACCAAAACGTATAGTACCAATACGTGTAGTACCAATACAGTGCAGCGTAGTACCAATCATATCTTTGTTATGTTACTGTTCTTGCAATGTATAGAATCCAGACAAAGTTTTATATGCAACAGTTTTATATACAACTGTTTAGATTAGTGAAGGTTATTTTAGGTTAGATTACAACATTTTCTCTAAAAATAAAAATACATTTGTAACTATTCCAATGCTAATTTTCATAGATTGCCTAAAACCAGACTAGGCATTCTATAAAATGTCTGGATACATTTCTGGTAACGCATTATTTTTTTTTCAATTAAATTTTGTTACAATAATTTTTAGGCCTATAATATTTTTTTAATGTCACAATATTAAATCAAAGTGATAAAATTTCATATTTGATGTGGTTTTTCATATTGAATTTTTTTTAATAACAATTTCAGATTGAAACTATCATTTACATTACATTACATTAAAATTAATGTCCAATTTTGTTATTTTATTTTTATATTATTATTTTTTTTTCTCGTTAATTTGACCACAAAAAATAAGTTGATTATTTTATAGCATGTTGACAATGACAACGTCCTCATTTTTTTTGAGTTTTTGTAACATAAAATGCTGAGGCTTGGTCACATATGACATTTTATAAACACGTCAATTTTATTAGGAACAAAGTAAGCTTAGGTTTTCTGCAACTAGTAGCACTTTTAGCACCATGTATTATCTTGCTCTTAGTAGTGTTTAAAAAGCTGTCTGCTATTTTAATTTTTGGTTTCGTATTTCATCATCAGTATGGCTGAAGGAGGACCGAGAGTGTTGTGCCAACGTGTATCATGTTTTTCAGATAATTCAGTATTGCTTTATAACGTGCGTTTTCACAATACTGATCATATTGATGTTGCATTATGTGCTTAATCAGGTTGTCGTCCACACTCTAGTGATTGATTCACAAGGGTGTAGTTGAAAAAAAAAACACGTATTATTTAGCAACATACACAATGAACGAAGGTCTCAATTCAGTTCGCCGTCTATGGCCTTTCGCATCACATAGATTGCTTTTGACAGGTAAAGAAGTTGGCATTTTTGGAAGTTTTCTGTCAAGGCAAATGTCTGTCGGTGATCCGAGACAAGGTCGCGTTCAAAAGCTATTCCAAGGTATTCAGAATGGTGAGCGGAGTTGCTTGGCCGAAGCAATCACGCTGATCGAGTCCAGTAATCCAGTCAAACGAGCAATGGGACAGGACATTTTGTCCCTTGTCCAACGACAAGCGAAATTAGACTATCAAAAGTGCGGTAGAGAATCGTTGTCGTTCAGGATAGGTGGGTATTATTGAGTGACGCACACCGTGTTTGAATGATTTATTGCTTGTTAATTAGATTGTTTGCAGTTTGATTGTATTCTAAACTTGAACAAGTTTTATATATATATATATATATATATATTATTATTTTTAATTAATTCTGAATGTATTAAACAGGTTTATCAGGACCACCCGGTGCAGGCAAATCCACTTTCATCGAAGCGTTGGGATCGCATTTGATGTCTCAAGATTATAAATTAGCGGTGCTTGCTGTCGATCCTTCGTCGACAACTCGGGGAGGTGATTTAATTTGTTATTTTAATGTCACAGCATTCTAGAGGAATTGAGGAGGAGTTGGGTGGAATAACAACGTAACTTTTCAAAAATGTAGTTCTGAGAGAAAAGGGCAACAACGTTAAGCACCTTATTTTAATTTAAGATTAAAACAAATCACTATCAACTGTATATTTATAGAAGGAAAATGAACATTTTTTTGCAAAAAATCTGTTAACTAAAGTTGACAGGTCTCAAGTTGCGGGCTGATTTAAAAATGCAATTACGCCGTTATTCCAAAAATCAGTATTTTTTCCATTGTTTTGGAAGTGAAGCAAACGAATTGAAACAACTAGGAAGTTAAGCGACAAAAAGAAAGAAATCACACAAAAATTTCAGATTTACAATAGTCACATTCTATATTCTCGCTTCCAAAAGTGCAAATTATAAGCAACCCAATGCCTTAATGCTATAGACTAGTCTAAAACAAATTTAGGCATTTCTATGGAATAATGACTTAAGTGTCTTTACACCATTTTTCCACCCAACTCCTCAATTAAAATGTTGATTCGTGTAACTGATATTTTTCTGCTGAACAGTAAGATCATAACCCTTGATCTAAAAGTGATGGTTATACAGGGTGATTCAGAATAACTATTTCTCATTTTCAGAGGTGATATTTAAGGACATGTAATAAAACATCGTTTAATAATAAACTATAGTCTGGAAATACTTCTGTAACAAGATACAACGAAATTTCTGAATATTTCTGACGTATTGGTAATACAATGTTCCGATAGTAACAATCATTATAAACGGGTTACATTCCACATTGAGAATATATGGTGTTTTTGTTTCTTTAATTTCGTTGTATTTTGTTATAGATCATGTATTTCCAAACTAATTGATTATTAACAAAAAGTTTCATTACATGCCCTCAGTCGCTTCTAAAATTTAGGAATAGTTATTTTGAATCATCCTGTAGAGTGTATTGGTATAAATATCCTTGGTTCAATGGGGCAAAGATTTTTGTCATTCTATTCTTAAGTATTAATTTCCTAATGTCACGGTGTCAACAGTTTGAGGTGCAGTGTGCATTAATATTCCAATTTAATTCGCATTATTTAACTTAATTAGGGAGTTTTTTTTGTGCCGCCATTGTTTGATGCATAAAAGTTAAAAGATAAATGACTATGATGCAATCAATCAATCATTGCCCATTTTTATTTTAAGGTTCTCTTCTTGGTGACAAAACAAGAATGACGACACTGTCGCGAAATCTCAACGCGTTCATCAGACCTTCTCCGACGTCTGGGAAGCTCGGAGGGGTAACGAGGAGTACCAACGAAGCTATACTGTTGTGCGAAGCTGCGGGATTCAAGCTCGTTATTGTTGAAACGGTGGGTGAGTAATGTGCACGTTTTAATTATTTCAGCGAGCCTAAAAAAATACCACTGTGATTTTTCCTTTTACTGTTGGTTTATTTCTCATTTTACTGTCAGGTGTTGGGCAGTCCGAGCACATGGTGTCGGACATGGTTGACATGTTTCTACTGTTGATTCCTCCTGCTGCTGGCGACGAGCTACAAGGACTCAAAAGAGGAATCGTCGAATTGAGCGACTTGATCATCATCAACAAAGCTGATGGCGATTTGTTGCCTGCTGCAAGACGGGTCAAGTCGGAATATCTCAGTGCACTGAAATACATGCCGCCACGTAACAGATTATGGAAGCCGCAGGTGATTGATGGTCATTGTAACGATACTTGGTTTTTAAGTTGACTGCCAAAGTTGAATCTGTCGGAATAGTTTTTGCTTTAACTTTTCTATGTCTTTATTGGGTAGCTTCCAATTATTAGAATTTGACAATACACAGGGCGTTTCTGAAAGGTCTAGTCAATTTTTAACCACGGATGATGCTATGCTACGCATCAAAACCAAACCAAAAATGTAAACACAAGTCCGGAAATGCAAACTCGTTTACATACCTACAGCGATTAACACAAATAGTTTATCAAACTGCATAAATTCACCCGTATTTCAGAAAGGAAGCATTTTCAGACACATGTTTAGATGCGCTGGTTTGCTTTGTTTTGATGCATGGCATCTGTGGTTGAAATTTGACTAGAACACCCTTTCAGGAACACCCTGTATAATTCTTCAACTTGTTCCATTGTATGAGCAAGGTACTAATACTGTAATTGAGGAGTTAAGTGGAAAAATGGCGTAAACCCACCTATGTCGTTATTCCTTAAAATAAATATATGGAATCATTTTAGACCAGTCTATGGCATAAAGACATCAGGTTAATATAATTTGCGCTTTCGGACTTTTTGGTGCAAGAACATAAAACTATTGTAAATCTGAAATTTTTTTTGTGATTTCTTTCTTTTTGTCGCTTCATTTCCAAAACCATGGAAAATATACCGATCTTTGGAACAATGGTGTAAATTCATTTGAATTTGATATTTGGAATAACAGCGTCATTGCATTTTAAAATTATTTTTGCTCCTTTTTCTCAAAACTTAACATTTTTTGTGTTTTGCCGTTATTCCACCCAAACTCGTCAATTTCAACATGGACAGAAAGTTATTCTGCATGTTGTGCTACAAGTGATTAGTTTTTATCTTTTTTAAAGGTGACCAAAGTTTCTTCTTTGCACAGTGAAGGCATCATCGAGCTGTGGAATACGATACAAAACTATAGAACATTAATGCTGGAGAATGGGATATTAGAAGAACGACGCCAACAACAGCTAAAATCATGGCTATGGAACTACATCTCCGACAACATCTTGGACCAATTCAAGAATCATCCTCACGTCAAGAAAACGTACAAACAATACGAGGAAAGGATCAGCGACGGAACGATGATGCCAGGACAAGCTGCCGACGAACTGCTGAACCATTTTTTCAAGGTGTGACCTAATTTTCATTCCTGGGTTTTATAGCTTTAAGATATCAATTTTGAAAACAAGATTACAGATTTTTTTATAATAAAATAATTTACTCACAATTTCTATTAATTTCCCATGAAAAATACAGCAATTATGAAATCTGTACAAATTGGACTTCTGTTTTTTTATATAATAGTTTTCCAAGTTAACTCTCTTTCAACGTTTCTTCCTTGTAATCGAAATCTCAATCATACAACTTGCATTATTGGATACTAACTTTTCATTGATTATTATTATTATTAACTTTCATCATTCAGTAATAGTCGAGATACCTGTAACTTTCATACCGGTTTTCAAATAGCAAATCTTAAAAAGAGCTTAAGATAGAAGGGGTGTAGATTTGGTCGATCCACTCGGAGGAGCATTTTTCATCCGAGATACGAACGGAAGGCATGATTCAAACATCACAATCAATTTGTTAGTAAATTGTTGACCTATACTGGAACGCTAACAGTTTAATAAGAAATAGCCACTAGTCTGATGATAGTTCTTTTAGTTTTGTGAGGTGTATCAAGTTCTCTTGTTTCATCTGTTTGTAGTCAGCAGTGATTCTTTCCAAGTTTGCAATCGCTTTCTTCTGGTTTTCGTTTTCGATCTGGTGAGGTATAAACACAGTACACGATGTTAATGATTCCGCTTCAATTATAAACTAAGCAATTTGAACCATTGATTGAAGAGATGTACCTGATCTTCGAGATCTCGAATTTCTCTCATTATAGCACCAGTCTCTTCGACAGTTTTGATTAACTGGTTGCAGCTCTGAAATGCAAGATTGACAGATTGGACAATGTGTTCGGTAACTTAGAAAAATATAGGTTTGAACATTACAAAAATGATAACGCACCTCATGCAAGGCAGCTAGGTATTTATATGCTTTTCGAACCGATTCATCCTTTTTAGCATCCTACAAAGAAAATCAAAACAAAAAACTCTTAATGCAATGAACTTTAAAGGTGATGTTAAGGCTTCCTCCTGACAAACGCAATTTTGCGAATAACTGACGACGTTGGCTTCAACAACCCATGGAAACTGACTGGTAAAAAAGCCGATGCCAGTTCAAAAATGACTCAAAATTGCCATACCAAAAATAACTAGTCAGGTGTTCTTTACAGTTCCACCACTCCAGTGCTAGACTGAAAATTTTACACCATTCTATAGGCCCCCCATACAATTTTAGGTGTGACAAGTGGAGCAATTTGTGCACAGCTGTGACATCGGCTACTTGCCTAACCAGTTTCCAAGTTTGGGCAAGAAACTGACAGTGGCAAATTGGTCGACTTGGCCACACCAGAAAATTGCGTGCGACTGAGTTCAAAAATTGTCTTTAGGTTTTGAAAATCATTGCACATAGTTACCCTGAAAACGAGTTCGTCGGTGACTGTGAACGTCCTGTCTAACTTTCCTGTCAGTTGATTAATTTCTTTCTGAACTTCTTTGGTGTCCACTAAAACCTACCAAGAAGAAAAAACATTGATATTTAGAATTTAACTTCCGTAACCTCGTCGTATTTTTTGAAATCCTACCTTGTCAATGTCTTCTTTCTGCTTTTTGATATTGCTAACAATCTCCAAGATCCTTCGTGTGTATGCTGCTCGATTGATATCCTTCACAGTCTTTTCGTACTCTCCTCGCTGTATACATCAAAATACAACTATAGTTCAGTATATGCAAACAGTTTTTAAACCATAAAAACCACCTGTCACGTGCAATTTTTTGGTGTGACAACTTGAAACAATTTGTGAGTCACCGTGACATCAGCTTCTTGCCCATTCAATGAAAACTAGTTGGCAAGAAGCCGACATCAGCTGTCCATAAATTGCTCAACTTGCCACACCAAAAGTTACTTGTCAAGAGGCTTTTAAGGTAAGATTTGCTCACCAATTGCTTGTAAAGTTGTTCCTTATGCTGTGCATCGTCCGCAATCTCCTTCATTTTCTCCCTCATGCTTTTGATTTCTTCCAACTTCCTCTGCGTTTCCGACTAAACAAGAAATACGTTGAATATCTACTGTACGTCGCTGGCTAACTTGTACGGAGAAACATGTGCCATTACCAATTTATTGAAGTTGACTTCTTTCAGCTGTCGATACTCTTCGATCAAAGGAACGCGATGCTTTTCCCATTGGTTGGCGAGAATGACCAACCTCTTGGTGCTGCCCTCTATAACCTCTTGGAGTTTGGCTAGGTTTTGGTCTGCGTTGGGCAGTAAATCCAACGTCTGCTTTTTGACCTTGTATGAGCTTTCCATGTCGTTCTGCTTGTCATCTTCCAGCAGAAATTCCTGATCCATCTGTAAATAGTAGCAGGAGCAGGTCGAAGGTGAATCAATTGGAAATTAATTTTGATTTTTCATGGAAAAAATGAAAATGTGGCCAAAAAATAACTTTACTAATTGAATGGCAGCTTGGAATTTTTTAATATCAAGCTCCATGTTGTCGGCTTTGGCTCCAACGTCTGCAAACTCTTCGATCAAACTTTTCAGTTCCTCGTCTTGTTTGCGAAGTTGATCCTCTTCCGTTTCACCAGGCAGCGTCACCTTTCCTACTTTGGTTAACGTCTTCTGCAAATTTTCTTCCTAAAAAATTATTTGAACCACAATTTAATGGCACTCGTTTCAATTGATGGAGAAATATTATGGTTAATAGACAGAGTGTTCCTGGAAAGTCTAGTCGAATTTTAACCACAGATGTTATGCATCAAAACAAACAACCCATATAAACATGGGTCTGATAATGCTTCCTTTCTGAGGCCACTTTGAACATCTTATCTAATGCAAATCATTATTACATGATTTCATCCCATGTCATCTCGGAAAGGAAGCATTTTCCCAGACCTATGTTTATCACTTACTAACCTTTGTGAACTGCAATTTTTCGGAATGTGTGAACCTCGATCCTTTGACTCGACTGGTTTTAGCCTCGAACGCAACGGCCTCTAACGTCGGCGCTTTGGAGAGCGTACCTACTTTCTGCGCTTCTTGCTTCATTATGTCGCCAATCTTTTTTTGAATTCGCTGTTTCTTTTTCAATTTATACTCCTTTCATAAAATAAAATATTTACGATCAGGGTAAACGAAAAGTTTCAATCAAATTTATACGTTATGTTCCGTCTCACCTTCTCGCTTAATCTTGTGGGCAGTCCAAATTGATTCCATTCATTTTCCCACTCTTGTTCGGCCGCTAAACAACTGCCGTGATGATTAATCACCGACGGTAGAACCATATCGGAATGTGGAGGCTGAGCGGTTAGTAAAGGTTGGTGTTGAGAATAGTACTTTTTTAAATCTGCGAAAAAAGAAATGATGAAACATGCTGCAAATGTACTGAAAGTGTATACAGGGTGTTCCTTAAAAGGTCTAGTCAAGGTTTAACCACAAATGCTATGCATCGAAAAAGATCTATATTAACATGGGCCTGTGAAACTATATGTCTACCATAGTAGGACTACGAAATTATCAAGAGTGCGACTTCACCCTGTGTTATCTCAGAAGGGAAGAATTTCTGGACCCATATATTTGCATATGTGGGTTTGTTTATATATGTTTGCTTTGTTTTGATGCATAGCGTCTGTGGTTAAAACATGACTATACCTTTCAGAACACCATGTATAAATATATTATTAAAAAAAAGTATATAATCTTAATATAGTATTAAAAATAATGTGACCAGAAAAGAATGGTCGCAAACCTTTAGGAATAGTTTTATTTAAATCCTCCAAATCATGCGGATACGTTATGGCACAGGAATGGAATTCTTTATTCGAACTATTTCCCTGTGAAAATAGCACACACGTGTCAAAAATTAACCACTAGTTAAAAAGGTGAGTTGTACCGATATGACAAAAGTAAAGTATAATTATACCTCATCAAACCAAAGACTACTTTTATACCTTCCATCAGTTGAACTATAAAATCGAGGAAGCCATGGCAACCGTAATCTATCTTGCAAAGTATTTGCTATGGCTTTATCTAACGAAGCAATGGCACCTGCACAACAATACATTAATTCACTTTAAATCAAGTATGTATACTTATTAGTGGTTTTAAATTAATTAATTGTTTGTTAGTGGTTTGATTGTTAAGGGTGTGTGAAACAAACCTAGTTGTTGATCAGTAACCTTTTCAGTTTCTTTTGGTAACTTTTCTATCAAAAATATGAACACTTTTCGTATATCGGTTTCTCCAAAGTACAGAAACGTCTGGTAGCCTATTTCACCTTGGTACCCTAAGTCCTATACAATGTCGAGAAAACAAAAATGTTAAGATTGCAACATGTGTAACTTGTCTAGCAGCAGCAGCAATTACAAGATCAACTACAATTTTGTTTTGTTAACGAAAGTCATGGTTACCATGCACGCCTGTGCTAATTGAGAGCCCATGCGAAATCTTGCCGACATGCTCGGCGGTAGATGATGGGAGAGGTTGAGATCGGGTTGAATTACTTTCAGACATTTTACCGTTGCTTCGACAACTATCTCCGTCGAAAAAGCCTTCAAACTGTCGATATCTTCGTCGATCTCACTTTAAAGAGAAAATAAATTAATCATTTTCAAAAAATTGGCTGCAAACAATATTTTCACTTAATAAAAGCCTAAAAGCTCCAGTACTGTATGTATGTACTATACCAGTGGTGGTTTTAGAATTAACTTTTGGGAGGGGGGGGGGAGAGTGTTTCACCTGAAATCTCGTTATAAATATGTCTAAATTTTCAAGCTCCAAATGAGTGTTTAGTCCCAAAAAACACAATTTAGCCGTTTTTTTTTTCCTATGAAGACATCCAAACAGCATTAAACACGTCAATGAACTAAACATGTTCTGGGAGGTGTTTGAACCCCTAAACCACCCTCATAAATCCGCCAGTGTACTATGCTAGTCTATATGTGAAATATAGTATTTAACGTTAAAGAAACACAGTCTACGGTAAGCTGAAAGTGGCGTCGCCGAAAAAACCACTTTAACAACAGAACAAGCGACCAGAAATAATGAAATGAATGTAATATTAAGAAACATCAGAGAAGCCCCCGAAAAGCAAAGGAGCGTAAAGTGGGGGGGTATTACTGTGCATACCGCAGCATACTAAACTATACATTTTTATAGTTTTAGATTTGTTCATTTTTCCCCCTGAACAAGTTTCTAAGTGATAACTTATATTAACGTCTGCCCCGTGGAGCTAGATTTTGTGTGGGCACTGATAAAGCTTATGTATCTCGGTAATCCAACTTTCAATATCATCAATGTCGGTTGTAATGTTATCTTACGGCACGTTGAACTTGAGAAGGGGGGTGTGTCCTATGAGAAACCGTAAATTGTAGAGTTAAAAAGCATAACGTTTTAGTTGTTAAGTATTGATTCAATGAGAGACATCATTGTAAATCAAATTAATAACATAAATGTATAACCACTTCATAGTTGAAAATTATTTTTGATGATCAAAACATCATCATCATCATCATTTCACCTTAGTTGTTTTTAGAATCATATATTTAGAAAATAAATCCGGCTAAATCATATGGAATATGTTCGTTTCATATGCGTTTAAAGTTGCAATATACTAATTAATTTTTTGAAGTCAGGAAATCAATTCATTAAAATGTTAATGGTGTGGATGTATAAATAAGAGACAACCACTTCAATCATCCCTAATAATAACTTCTGTTTAGATTCACTTTTTAAAAGACTTTTTGCATAGAAAAAAATTTGGGTATTATTATAAACTACCCACTATTTATATTAGTTAAAAATAAATCGTCCAAGATATCAATTCATTACCAATTTATCTGCCTAAGAGTATGAATTATAATTCCATCCACCTCCTCCATGACCCTGCTGATTAAGTGAATTGTGATGTGTCGATACTCGATACGATACTGCAATATCGATACTCGGTTTTGTTATCGATGGCGCAACAGTAGCTATGTATTTTATTTTGAATATTTTAATTAATTAATTCCAACAAACGTTGCGAGTATTTATGTGTACTCCTGTGTACTTATTTATACAGTGCTGTTTACTATTGTACTCATTTATACTCGATACTTTCGGCCAGGTATCGATATCAGTATCGAGTAGTTGTTTTTTTAGAAAGTATCGATACATCGTATATGGAGGATTCGATTCGAGTCATAAAATAATAAAAAGAGGCGATTTTAAGTCGAAGTTTTACATTCTATTTGACGTTTCATGTTTACTATTTTTTGTTAAATTTGTTATACGTAAAATAGTCGTCGTTTCTGATGAAGATGCAATTGGTGTTGGTGTAGACGGGTCAATTTGGTTTCAGTAGGTAATGTTATTGTATTTCACTTTTCGAATCTGACATTGGAATATAATCAATAATAATTTCTTTATTTGTTTTGTTTTGAAACCGATCATAGTTACATTAGTATCATTACTTGGTTAATAGAAGCAAAGCAACATCAGCTTCTTCCTGGAAAAAATGAATGACTCCAAAGATTATGTGAGTTACTAAAGTTCTTTTGGTGTATAAGTAGCCTACAAAATTATGTGTGAGATAGTCAAATGTAATTTTTATAACTGGGACTTGTAATGATGTAATTCTATCTCATTTTATGTTTCATTGCAGGAAACACTGTTTCCACGGGGAATAGATGACGAGAGGTAAATATTTCTCTTCAATTCATGAATAATACAACGGTGAATCAAAAAATAAGTTTCACTCTTGAATAATGACAAAATGAATGATATAGACCAGCGGTTCCCAAACTGTGGTACATGTACCACTGGTGGTACATTAAGCTATCGTAGGTGGTACACAGATACAATATATCGAAAATAAATTTTTTGAATAACTATAAATTTTTCAACAAAGTTTAACTGATAACAACTTTCTCCAAACAACTTTACGGTTACAGATTTTGTCTTATTCTCCCGATTATAATTGCATTATCTCGACTTTGCATCATGATATACTTTTTGGTGGTACATGCATTTGTCAAATTGTTTTTGAGTGGTACAATACTTCAAAAGTTTGGGAACCCCTGATATAGACACACGTCATGTATGTTGGTGTAAAGGTACACACATTTTATTCATATTTTTACATGCACGTTCAATCCCTGTAAACACTTATGGGAATGTGTGATCAACTTTTCGATACCCCCCCTTTCACTTAACTAATTCTCTGCAGTTTTGTGCAGGAATTTCAGGATCACCATTTTCACAGTTTTGGTGGTTTAGAATTGTCGTCCTTTCATTTTATCAAATTTTGCTCATGTCATTTTATCGAACAAGTGATAGCCGGACGTGAATAACAACTTTTTCGATGAAATAGTCGTGTACAAATGAATAAAGAGTGTACTTTTATACTAACCTACGTGGTGTGTGTGTATCATCATTTTGTTAATATTTTATTCACGAGTGAAACTTATTTTTGATTCACCCTCGTAGGTTATATTATCATAGTTAACGTAAATAGTTTTCGATGTAAGATGCGAGGGTTAATCTTTTACGAAAAACCTAACATTTCTTATACTTTTTAGATTTACATCAAAAATGGTAGAAGTATATGAATCAATTGTGCAAATGTTAACAAAGCAAAATGATGATTATGCTGTAAGTGATTTATGTTTAATCTGGTTTAATGCAGCTGGAGAATGTGCCTACAAACAGTCATTTAATTTATTTGTATTATAGAAAAGGTTTCAAGACATGAAGCTTGTCATCCAAGATTTGATAAAAGAAAATTCAAAGTGAGTAAATGTTTTGGTGTAAATATAAAGCGTCCACGTCGTAATTGTTTGTATTCTCACAAAGTAAGGAATAGAAATAAATATAGCCTATTTATTTACAAATTTCAATCGTGTAACTTGGATAAATTAGATAAATTTTAATGCAAAATTTTAAATATATTTACCGGTACACGTAGCCTGACGGTTGAGCTAAAAGCTTCGTTAGAAAGTCACATTCAAAAGGTAGAAGAGCAAACCGACGAGCCTTTATGGGAAACTACATCTGTCACTCAGCTTCGTGAACAGCTGCAATTTGCTAATGAGGTAGGTAGTGTAGTGAACACATCATATATTTACAGATTTCTCAGTTTTGATTGATTATTATTATTATTTGATTTTATAAATTGTTGCGAAATTAGGAAAAAGAAAATGTTCAAGAAATGTGGCAACATTCTCTTGCTGAAATTGACAGGCTTGAAGTGCAGTTGCAGGTATGAATAACTTCACTTATCATACCAGATGATTAAGTTTGTGGAATCTCTCTGTAATAACTGGTTACATCACTTTGATTTGGTAATAGTTGATGCGATTGATTAAATTAATCTGGTGATTAACAATTAATAAAATAGTGTTATTGCAGCATTTAGAACAACATCCAAATGAAGCGCTTCAGGTTCTTCAAGAACAGCTAACAGAAGTAAGAAAAATTAATTATTAATATTTGCTCACTTACTTTTTTCTTAGGATTCTGTTTGAAAACTGTCATCAAATTGTCAAAATAAATAGTAAAATATTTTTTTTAGGCTAAAACTCATTACAACAGAGTTGTTGCATCTTTGAATGCATCAATGAATAATTTACAAGAAGAATGCAGGTAATCTATGGTTTAGACTCTATTAGACAATACACAGTATAAAAATAATGGCTTGAGAATTAGTTCAAATTAGATGAAATTACTAGTAGGATAAGTGTTTGTTCTTTATAGAAAAGCCAAAGCAGAAAGTGATGGGAAGAATGCCAAAATAAGTGAATTACACGTTCTTTTAAACACCACGAAGGAATATTTGTTAACGAAGGTAACATTCTTGAGATCTTAATGGAAGTTATAATTTCATGTTTGAAATATATTAAATTGGCATAAGATGTTTGTATCTTATGTTGTCAGTTTTAATGAATTAACTTATTTATTTGTTTGTTTTTTCGTTTATAGGATCAAGATAACGTTAATCTACAATACAAGGAGAAAGTGTTGAAAAGTTCTTCGCAAAACTTGCGGGAGGAATTTCTTGCTACGAAACAAAAGTAAGTAATTACGTCATCAAAATGTGACTTTTATTTGCAATTTTATGTTTTTGTTTTTTTACACACTTTATGTTAGTTTCACTTGTGAGTGAGTTGTTCGAGTCTAAACACGGGGGCGACATCTGGTGACAAATTTCAGTATCAAAATACTTGAAAAATACTTTTAAATTTTCAAAATACCTTGAAAAGTAAAAAAATGAGATTGCATTAATTTCAGTTATTTTCAGTCTAATCAAAATATTTATATAAGTTTCAGTTGTGAGTGAGAGGGCGACATCTGATGACAAATATCAATTTTCAAATACGTTAAAAATAAATATTAAATTTTTTTACATCCTTTGATAGTTATATGATAATATACATAGGGTGTCCCAGCTGAGTGTTTCCTATTAATACTCGAAAAACTAATACAATGAAAATTTGCATGGTTAATTTAAATATGAATTTAAAGTCGCCTAACAATCACTTTTGCTGCATAGCAAAATTGATATGCAGTGAAGCTGTTACAGCAGTATGATACTTTTGTATGGTTTAATATTTTTTTTCTCAGTTGAAATAAATGAGGATTATTGGATAAATGAAATGACAGTGCATTCTGACTATTTGGGCCATTGCCTACAACTTTCTAAGTATCACTTGATACCTACGATGCATTGTTTAAAATTTAACAATGCGATTTCCTTGGAAATTAATGTCAAGATCAATGAAAATAGCACCATTGGAAAGACCCTTTTTTTTCCTCATGGACTCATAGTTATAAATTCGTGGTTATATCTAAAAGTCATAATTTTGATTATATTAGCTTAACTATTAATAGGGAACACTCGTTTGGGACACCCTGTATTTGTTTGTTTTTTAAAAAATATTTTTTCAATGTTCTTGTTTTATGTAGAATTAAACATTTGTTTTTAATATTTGTATAGAAATATCATGCTAACTAAGGATTTAACAGACACTCAGGAGAATAATTTTTACTTGCAACAAGAAGTGAAAGAGCTGACGGATAAGATGTAAGTTTTATTCTTTATGATGAGAATGTATTGGTATCACGTCACTTGGTGATGAATACATTCGACTGACTATATGGATAAATAATATTGGATAATATCAATTGTAGCCAAGCCATGGATAAAAAGCTCCAAAGTGCGCTTCTCCAAGTAAAGGATAGCGTACAAATGTGTGAAGATGCCCTTCTTGAGAAGGATCAGTCTTTACTGAAACTTAAACACAGTGAAGCCGAAGTTATTCGTTTGCAGAAAGCCTTGGTACAACTTTTGGACGAAGCTGGAAGTAGAACTAAACAAGAGGCAAGCTTTGATTTTCAATATAACCAGGGTTTAAATGCAATATTTCTTTAAAGGGGAATATGTATATTTTATATTGATATCCAATATATATATATAGATTATATAAAGATCGATACATAAAAAATAATCAATGTAAATATCGATACATTGTAGGAATAACATTGTTCTCTGGGTCCAGGTCTGGTACATCGCCTAAATACCATTCACACCTTTTTTTCAATCAATGATCCAAATGCACAAGTCACTTGGGCGTTTGGTACTGAATGTGTCTTTTTTAAATTTTGACTTAAAGTTTTAGTTTAAAATAATTTGGTTAGATATAAGTACACTACAAGTTCATGCCAACCCATTTGTTGGACAACCTCATAGAATCCATGTTATCGTACCATGGCTGTTGGCTTCAAATATTTTCAGTTCTGTGTCTTATTTCATAACAAGGCATAGTTATGATATGACATCATGATTCTGTTGTTTATTACAATCAAGAACAACGATTTAGATTTCTAACTTGCATATATGTACTGAATTTTAATACCAATCGCAGCCTTGTAAATTTCCTCAATTTATTAACATACCTTGTTTTTTTTTAATTAAAAAATAGTTTTTCTAATTTAATCAGTTTAAACTTTTAAAACATTGTATGTAACTTTTGGTTTCATGTGACCAAACCTCTCTTAAAAATGGACATAGTTTTGAATTCTCGGCATCTTTTCACACTAGTAGGGGTGTAACAAGAGCTTTGTTCAGGCATCAAAGTGTTCATACAAGTGAAATACCTTACAAATGTTCCACTTGCAACAGGAGTTTTTCTTAGTTGTATCTCTTGAAAGACCATCAAGAGAGTCCACACAGGCGAAAAGCCTTGCGAATGTTCCACCAGCAAAAAAGAACTTCTCTCGGGTTTCTGACTTGATAACTCATCAATGAGTTTACACAGCTGAAAAAATGTAACCAATTTAGTACCTGCAACAAGAGCTTTGTCCAATCCTTTGTTTTGAAACTTTGACATATTCACACAACCGAAAAACTTGACTAATGTGTTACACCTCTGCAACAAGAGCTTTTCTTGTGCGTATTTCTTTAAAGGTCATCAGTGTTGAAACAGGTGAAAAAGCTTACAAATGTTCCACCTGCAAAAAAGTAGTTTGTTTTGTCCTAAAAATTCATCAAAGAGTTCACACAGGTGAAAAACTGTCAGTTAAAGGTGAAATATCAGGAGTTCACACGGGTGAAAAATCTTACAAAGGTTCCACTGCCAAAAAAGAACTTTGCTCTGGATTGTGTCCTAAAAATTCATTCTTCAGTTTACATGGGTTAAAATCATGACTTTATACAGGTTAAAAAACCATACAAATATACTACCTGCAACAAGAGTTTTTGTTCAGTCATTTGTTTTAAAATTCATCAAAAAGTTCACACAGGTGAAAAACTGTACAAATGTTCCACCTGCAGCAAAAGCTTTTTTTTTTATGCACATAACTTGAAAAATCATCAAAGTGTTCACATAGGTGAAAAACTTTACAAATGTTCCACCACAAAAAAAAGTTTGTTTAGGCTTTTGTCCTAAAAATTCATCAAAAAGTTTGTATGGGTGAAAAACTACAAATGTACTACCTGCGATGTGGCTTTTTGAGCAAAAATAAAGTGTCTTCTATATGCATATATTCATTTGCATACCTATGCAGCAATTGAGAAACGATAAGTCTATGTATCTACGTAACTTCACCATGTGTCATCTCCGAAAAGGAGCATTCATTAGTAGACAACGTAGCCAACTCATGTTAATATGGATGTTTTACTTTTTTATTGATGCATATATAAGAGTGTAATTCACTATCATCTAATTAAAGTTAACATAAATTTGTTAAATTTTAAGGTGAAAACGTTTTGTAAATTAACATCTCTTCTTACACAGGTTGATCAACTGAAAACTATTTATAGCGAGCAGATGAAGCAGAAATTGGAAGAAATTAAGAAACTGCAACAGGTAGGTGTTTTGGAATTCAACTCAATTTGTTTTTTAAATGCTTTTCGATGTTTATGATGTTATCACAATGACATGCATACTTAAAAATGCTTTTTAATTTTATTCACATTTTTGATCAAAACTGGTTGTTTTGGAAGTCACTATATAGATGACGGCTGATTAATACAATGTTAATGATGATTTGATTTGTGATTGTTTCACGGTAGGTTAATTCCGAGTTGACGGCTGAAGTAAAACACCTGAAGAACATGTGCAATATCAACACGGCACTAGATGATGTCTGTCCATCATTTCAAAAAGATGACCTGCACTTTGCCTATTCGGAACTTCAGTTGAAGTTGGCAGCCTCTGAAGCTAGATCAGCCGATTTGTTGAGGCAGCTGGAAATAGCCAAAATCAATGTGAAATCGTGGGAAAAGAAGTAATGGTCGAATGGTTCTATCGCTATTTCAATTTTGCTTGTAGTTTTAACGAACCTAATGGAATTTTATTGACAGTTACGAAGAAGAGATGAAGCAGTGGGAAAAAGAACGCCAACGATCCAGAGAAAGCATCAAGAAGTTGGAAATATCCGTGGAAGCTGTTACAAACAACAATCTTGCGCTGACCAACCAAATTCAACAGTTGGAACAAAAGTGCATGGAGTTGCAATTCAAGTTGGATCTGGAGGATAAGAAATTCATTAAAAAGGTAATTAATTAATTTTTTTTTGATTGAGTGGCTTTAATATTAAAGTCAATAATCTTTGTTTTTGTTATTATAGGCCAAGTTCATGGATGAGCAAAAGCAATTGATGGAAAGAACGTGGTTGTCGAAATTGAAGAATGTCGAAAAGAATCATCGGCAGACGTGCGATGACTTGAAACAACAACTGTTAGATTTGCAGAAACTCAATACCAGGTAAAGAAACATGTTTTTTGGTACCCATTTGTAAAGACCTTCTGTCTGACCTTAATATTTGGACAACTGTGAGGTCATCATTTTGCCTACTAGTTTTCATTCACAGTTGTTAGACTTGCCTGACAGAATTCATAGGCCTTGAGTAATTTTTTAAGCCTGATTTAAATTATGTATTTGTGAATTCTGTGATTGTATTTTAAAAAAGAAAGATTTATTCACTTTATTAGATTTTTTAGTACATTATTTTTTTGTTGTTGTAGATTAAAAATTGAATCGAAAAGAGTAAAGCAGTCGTTCAGCATCACTTCTGGAGATATGCATGCTGAAATTCTGCAATACAAGAGTAGAGCAGAAGAATTGACGAACCTGCTAAAGAAGTACAAAGAAACCTCGTGTTCTTGACGGTTATTGTTCTTAATCAACAACCATGTAGGGTGTGGCCTCCTCGTTTTTCCGGTAAGTAAATATAAGCATTTAGTATATTTTGAGTTCCCTTTGTTATTATGCAATAAATGCAGCTTGACATGTTCAGAAGAAACTAATCCGGCCATTGAAATTTAGTTTATTTTTGCCATTTTCCCCCAAGCTTGGAGAATATGCTAATCTGGCAAATTTATATAGCCCCAAGTTTTCCGGATTGGTACAATACGGTAGATTATTACTTCCACAATTTTAATGCAAAGTATCCAGCTTTATTAAAAGTTATTTCCAATTGTACCAGAATTTATAAATGACAGGATAGGTTTGGAAGTTAAAGTAGTACACCTAGTCTTTTGTACAATGTACAAACCTAAGTTTTTTTGAGAATATATAATCCTACAGCTGTAAAGGTAGGAAATAAAAAACACCAATTGCAAGTAGCATTAACTTTTATATCAACAAAAATTTGTACACAAGAGTTACCAAATCTCAAAAAACACAACTAAATTGTACATAGGGCAAACTAACAAGTTTGCATCTAAGTAATTAAATATAATTCGGCGCTGTTCAAAAAAATACAAGAATTGGACAGCTACCATGAAGATGATCCAGTTCCTTAGTAACCAACTTCATGGTTCAGTGCATTCCAACTTGCACATTAGTGGGGAAGAACCTATAACAAATATTTTAACTCGGCAAATATAAACAACATTAAGATACACTAATCTATTATCAAATTAACCTACCAAGTTTTCTTGATTGTATAACCATCCAGTCTCCTAATAAGCATTGTGAACAGTCACCTAAAGGTAAAAAATAAAATCTCTGGTTTAAGACAATGTGATATTTTGCAGTTAAAATGGCATTAAATAAAAACCTTACCAGGATGAGATGCAATTCTAAATATTGTATGCGACTGATCTTCATGATGAAGATGGACTGGTTGTCCTATGAAGGATGTTTCTACTCGGCGGGCTTCTACTAGATAATCTATTTGATAAATAGTGGAAGCATCTCAGGTTAAGCTCAGATATACGGCATTTTACTATTATTAATTAGGTCTTCTGACTTAATTCCGGGTGTCGCAAGTGGAGCAATTTGTGACTTCAACCTCTTGCCCAACCAATAAATGGTGGTTGGCAAAAAGCCGAGACTACAGTTGTCCACAAACTGTTCGACATTGCCACACCAAAAATTGCTTGTATCAGAAGAAGGCCTTTATAATGTATGAAGTTAAAAAGGCAATTTCTAATACACAGTGAACTATTGTTTACCTTTTAATGTGAAAAATACAGAGTATCCACAATACGAAACGATGACCTCGATGTCGTTTCCCAGTACACGAGTTACACCTGTAACAGCTGGTTGGGTTCGAATTATTTGCTTTGTAAAGAACGTTTTCAATTCTGGGTAATACTGCATAAGTCGAAGGTTGTCTGCAAGAATTGTGTTTTTATAAGAAACATTAAATCATCCATGGTAACAAAAGGGCAAATTTAGTTATTAAGGAACAACTATCCGAAGTCATATCATTTGACACCCAGCTGTAACAAAACGTTTTTAATAGTTCTACATACTTACTGTCTTCTAGCAGTATTATATTCCAGTCCAGAATGGGACTAAAGCTCAGAATTTTAGAACGAGGTTCTGGAAAAGAATCCGTAGCTTCCAAACGAATAGTCTTCCTGTCGACGTCGAATTGGTTCACTGTGAAAAATGTTGCGCCATCGTCTGCTTTTGTCACGAGCAAAACCTATAGTGGCATAAAAATGTTAAAACGCTGTACAGTGAAATCATTATACTGTATGGGGTTGCAATAGTATACAGTACACTTAATGTGAAGGAAAAGACTTACTCGTCCATGGGAATCAAGTTGAACAATCTGAACGATCGGCATCAATTCAGTCTGTATGACCACTTCATGGAAATTGAAATTGCCGTTCAACATCCAAGCACTAAGATGTTTTCCCTCCCCAGTGAACAATACAGGCTTCCGTTGAATGATAACCAACGCCAGATTTTCCACGGGAAAGCATTTACGGATAAAAGTTATGCTTCTCATTCTTGTATTTTTGATGCCAGGCAAATCTGTTGTGTATATCTGTAAACCCATCATAAGACCAGAGTTTTAATTAGCAGTTTAATTAGTTGACCTTTGGGTATGGTCCATCTTAATCACTCAAGGATGAATAAGTCAAAATAATTGACAAATTTAAATATACATTTTCATAACCTATCCATCATACATAACCCAAGGGTCAACTAATTAAACTTGCCAATTAATACAACTGCATAATACAAGGTGTAATAAAGTTAGGTGGTTGAATTGCATGCGTGCAGATATAACATGAAACATTATGAAAAATTTCAAGCTTGAAACGTCCACTAAGCTTTCTGTGCGGAATGTACTACAAGAATGATGAAACTGTAAATAAAAAAGTACTTTTCTGCTATACAGGGTATTGCTGAAAGGTCTAGTCAAAATAACCACAGATGCTATGCATCAAAGCAAAGCACCTATATGACATGGGTCCCGAAATGCACCTCTCAAAATCAAATACCTACCTCCGGAAATGCTTTATTTCTGAGGTAATACAGGGTGAAGTCATGTAAATGCATAGGCCTATTGTCTCAATTGCTTTAGGTATGCAAATGAGTATGCATTCATGTTTGTACGAGTTTTTTGATGCATAGCATCCGAGGTTAAAATTTGACTAGATCTTTCGGAACATCTTGTAGATTGCTTTGTGTGTCCCAGTACTCGCTATTATCAATCTTGCTATTGTGCAATTCAACACAATAGCAAACTTTCCTTCTAGAACTTGATTACACTTACGTCAAGTCGGTCGGCCATGTTGCGTGGACATTTTACATTGATTGGCAATACGTATAGCAATAACCTGAAACGAGAGGCCACATAAGATTTTGACTCGTGCACTTGTTGTATCGGATAAGTTAAGTTAGCTTCACCTGTCGTCTTGAAAGTAATCAAGTCCCATGTCCAAGATTTGTCCCGTTTGGCTTAAAGGCTTACTCTCGTCGATTACAAAACTATTTCCATTTCTGTTTTGAATGTAAATTTCAAATGTGTAACACACCAAGTTTTTCAGTTTTAATTTTCTGGATGAGATTAGCATAGCAGAAGCAGAAAAGTGATACTTACCCACGCAACACATATTTAACTAGACCATCAGGTTCAAAGGTGATAAATGCTGGAATTTGATCTTGAATAGGGATCAATTTTATGATATTTTTATCCAGAACTTGAAAGAAATCGGGTTTGGTCCATGTGCGTAATGACTCTAGAATGATAGTTCAAGTTAGAACTTCAGAGGTGGTTAGGTTTGTGGTACAGGATTGGCACTATTATGTGGAGATTTGAAATTGACAAGTCGATCACCATCATATTAGTTGATGCCAAATTTGTGTAAAAAAGTTTATAGTGTATACACTATACATACTTGCTAATGTTGCGTTCATTTCTTTCAGTGTGGAACATATGTCGTTTTGAAGGAATGAAATTGCGTTGGTGGCATCTCTGTATATACTGAGCGATGTGATGTATTCGGACTCAATTACTTCATACTGTTCTTGCACTACCACGAACAAGTAAGAAAATCTTGAATTGTTTGAAAGATGATTGTTCGAAGCCAAAGGGACCTAACCAACACTTTATATTTTGAGGAAATAGGAACCTATGCTCAGTCGTAGGTTATTTTTATTTTACATGATTTTCATGTTAACAATGGATGTTAGTTTTTATTGTCAGTAAAATCTACAGTGGATGTATTTTATGTTAGACCAATAATAACCAAACACGAAAATTTGTAGTTAGTTCTTTGGCTTCAGACGGTTCATTTCTATGTAGCATTATGTAGACTAAGAACATCAGCCTATTGAATGTTTATGGACAACATTTGGCTTTCTACAGAAAGTTTCTCATGTGCAGTTTCACTATTATGCGATGAGAAAAATACTCCCATTGGCTAATTGTAGGCACGGTTTTGCTTTTAGAACTTTTTTATAGGCTTAACATTATTGGGCACTTGATGAGTGCAAATAAATTCTAAGGCTTGTATATGCACTTGAAAGTGAAAACTGCTTTACAGCAGTGGATTAGTCTTGAACTTGCTGTACTAGTGAGCTATGCCTTTACAGTACAGTTTGTATCGTGTAATTTACATACCTGGGGACAACAATGGCTTTTGGTATTGCAGAACAACAGCATCTTTGACATGGAACTTTCCTTTTAGTTGTACGGGCAACGTGATATGCATTGTTACTGTAACAAAGGTTTAAACCATTATATCAAGTTTCAAGAAGAAAAAAAGAGAAATTGAAATCACTCTACCTCGCTGTTTGCAAATGTAGGCATAATCAGTACTGTGCATGAAGATGTAACTTCCATTTAATGCCCGAATTTTTAGAGATTCAAAGAACTCAATTTCTTCTGCTGTAGCGGTAAGAACAGGGTGGCCGTGACTGCACGAGACAAGATGCTGTGATGTTTTTTTGTAAGGGATTATCTCGTAGCAGGACCCAAACTGGTGTATCATTGTTATGTCAGTGCCTAGTGAAGATGCAACGAAAGTTTTACATGAAAAACATTTGACGAACTTGGGGGTAAACGAGACCATACATACAGGGATACGGAAGCGGAATGTCAAACATTTCTCTTATTCCAATGACTTCCATTTTGTGGATCAACGTGGGGAGGATCTGAACAGTTTTCCAGCGTGGTGTAGCAAAGTTTTCTTTGAAGTGCACCGAGCCTGGTGAACAAAAATTCATGGACTGTTTACAACACCAACAAATGTCATGGAAAGGAACTAGTTTTTAAATCAAAAGTCTTGTCAAGCAAACGTACTTGTCACTACTTGATGACCTTCGACTGTCATCACATTTGCCAAGTCGACGTTGTCCAGCGTCGACTTGAAAACATTGTTCCCATTTTCCAAAACAATATTCTGGAAACTTTTTTGCTCAAGTATGACAACTGGGTTGATAGAATTCTTGGGTATAGCTCTTGCGAACCAATCGGTAATGTTGACGTTCATTAGTTTTCCTTTCAGCTGAAATTTTTTTTATCATCCCGCCCCAAAAATGAATACATTAGATTAATCATATTGCTCAATGAGTTGTTTGTTTGTTTTCAGTTTACCTGTAATGCATTGACAACTATCTTGTCAAAATTTACATCATAGATGTGTTGAGTGTCATGTCTCAACAATATATCTTGTATTTTAAGTTTGTTCAGAGTGCCATCAATGACTATCTTGTTAGTCACTTTGATAGCGTCTGTAAATATTGTTTCCCTGTTCAAGTTGAGACTTGAAAATGACCTGTAAAGAATGTACTAATTATAATGAAATACATTTTAAATATTTTCACTTACTGTACATGTAAAGGACTGATTATTAGGGGAAATCATATTTTCATGAATCTTGTAAAGTGGTAGCTCAGAATTCAGAGCTTACGTTTTCATGACTGTCTTTTCCCAATCTTGAAATTTCATATTGTTCACTTTGGTTACTGGACTGCCGATGATATTGACCACGTCTAAAACTTGAGCGTTCAAAGACGTGAAGTTCAGAGGCCCGGTGATGGTTTGTTGGGTATCCAATGTTACCATGTTGTTGTAGAGATAGGTCAAATTGGTGTTGTCCACAAAACCTCCAACTTTTAGATCTTCTCCATTTACTAGAAACATGTGCGATGGGTTCATTAGTTACTACAGGAAGTTTCTAGTTCATGTGTAGTTTTCGTATCATGCGAAACGAAAAATTCTCCCCGAATCTTGTTACATGCATGAAATGTTGGCTATTATGATGGGAAGTTGTGCAATGATGCACAACTTTCCATTTAAAGATATACTCACTTGGGCGATAAACAACATCACCAAATTGTTTGAACCCTGAAATATGAACATCTTGATCGATAAATACTACTTCACGCAGAAAGTTCTGGAGATCATAGTTTTGCATGTGTCCTATGGAAAAAATAGTTGTAAACTAGAGTCAAGCAATGATTCAAATGTTTTCATTCAAAAATGACTTTCAAAGAGAAGTTGTACGAATTACCATCTAGGTTGCCTCGAACAACAAGCGTTTGGACATTCAAATTCCCCTGTATAACTTGTTCCAAGTTTTGTTTAATAATGCTGCTGTTGAGCAGTATGACATTCACGTTATTGACCAGTCCTTTAACCGTGAGGCGTCCCACCATAAGAGAACGCATGTGCTTGGTGGTGTAAAAATTAGATTCCTGAAAGAAAAATATTTATGTTCATGTGTAAGGATAAAATCCTTGCAACTTTTGATACACGTACCGCTGCTTTCCGTAGAACGACTTGATTAGAAAATTTAATTTGGTTGACCGTTCCTCGGATTTCGATGTTTGTTGCGGAAACATGAGCAAACCTGAGTCCTCGAGGTAGTTGAGAGTCTGTTTTCTTCACCACTGTGAAAAAGAAATGTTTTTAATTTTTAAAATTGTTGCAGAAAATTTTTATTGCCGAATCTATCGCTTACCATTGTTCAGGAATTGTTCGACATGGATGGCATTAACAATTGGAGTTACAATCTCTTCGACTTCTATTGTGGTTAAGACAACGCACCTGCTTTCTACTTTTTTCAACGAACCTTTCAAAAATTGGTCCACGTGGATATTATCAACAAAATCTGGAAGGGATATTAAAACATACAGGATGTTCCTAAAAGGTCTGGCCATAGTTTAACCACAGATGCTACGCATCAAAACAATGCTAGAAAAGCTTTCAACGTGCATCCAGAAATGGTTCCTCTTTCGGAAATAGCACAGGGTAGGGTGGAATCACGATTTTGTCCAATACGTTTGGAACTCAGTGCCCCTTTTACTCACCGACATATAAATTTTCTATGTGGGTGTCGGCGGTGAACACTATGGCACTTCTAACTTCGTTGTTTCCAACAGAAGAAATGCCGAAGCCAAGCATGTCAATGAAGTTAATCTTATCGAGGTAGACATCTTGAGATACCTGTTTGAAAAAGAATAAATCAAAATTACCAACTTAACAGACTATATATATAATTCCATCTTGGGTTTTTGTCTTACCAGAAGACCTCTGTTCGTTTCTCGGCCAAATTCTCCTGCAAAGGTTTTAGCAATGAAAAATTTGGTTTTGTACAAAAATGATCCAACATCTGTACTCACCAATAGAAAGTCCACGCATAAACGTTTTCGATGCCATTACCACTTGATCGTATTCTGTTAATAATAGATCTGCAAACCAGTCATTGACGAGTCTTCCTTGCACGCTGACAACGTTAGTTTGATGAACGTTGCTGGTTTTGATTATCGGCGGTACGCTGAAATGAAGCACACTGTTCATAGAAATATTCTCATTGATTTTCACCATATCTCGCAAATGGACGTTGTTCACTGGTCCGTAGAGAAGACTGTTTTCGTTGATGTAGATGTCGTCGATAAAGATCTTGTCGTTAGAGAGGTAGTTCAGACCTGTCACCAACATCACGTTGGAATAAAATTTTGTCAGATTGACATTGTTGACTTGGCCATCGATTTTGATGTTGTTCTTGAAATGAACGCTCGACATCCATTCAGTTTGAACTTCCAAAAGTTTATCGGACACGGTCAGTTCTAAATCTGAGAAAATAGCGCCTGGTGCCAACACGTTTGATCTCAAGATAGTCACATTGATGAACTCGGCACGGGACGTAAAATTGTGAGGCATGTTGGTCAATACGCTCCTTTTTAAAAGTGTGTTCAATTTTGCAGGAAGATGACCGGCGTTCAAAGACTTCACTTTCAGATAGTTATAATTTCGATTCACTGCAACGTCGTTTGCTGGAAATTTCAAAGAAAATTGTACAGAAAATAAATTTTTTGAAGTTCAACGTTATAGGATCTTGGATCTTATGTAGGATCTTGCTTATACAGGGTGTTTCTGAAAGGTGTAGTCAAGTTTAACTAAAGATGCTACTCATTAAAACAAAGCAGAAATTTCATATAAACATAGAAAATGCATACTCATTTGCATAGCTACAGCAATCGAGACAATAGGCCTATGTATATACGTGACTTCACCTTGTATTGTCTCGGAAGAAAAGCATTTTCAGAACCATGTCTATGGGTTGTTGCTTTGTTTTATGCATGTCATCTGTGGTTAAAATTTGACTCGTACCTTTCATAAACATGTATAGTGGATTAAATTTCATAACGTAGCCATAAAAAAAAAATTATCTTTACCTTTATAATGTCCTAGAAGTTGTGTTAAGTTTTCGCTGTTCAGAAGGTCATGTATAATAATTGTGTGCATCACCATAACATCATGGAACACTTTCTTACCTGAAATGTTTCATATATGGTTGTAGCATTTATTGTACTATCAAAACTTTGTAATAACCTCACCTGTGATTTTTTGATTGTCGTTTGTTGTCATAATTTTGTTTTTATTGATGTAAACATTGTTCACGGTGCCACTGATGGTCATCGAATTGGCAACGAACGGAAATTGAAACTCTAGGTTCATGTTCCATTCCACTTCATCCAACAGCACAAGCTGTTCGGGTATTTTCACGTAGTTCATGGGACCATTGAGCATCACGTTATCGATAAATTTAACATCGTTGAAAGTTGTCAACATTTCGAAATGTTCAGTCTGGTCCAATTTTACAGCATTCGAGAGCAAGTAGGTGACGTTAACGCCACTGATCAAATTGTCGGTTTGAAGCTCGTGAACCACTTCCATTTCGGAGTGAAAGTTGATCTGTCCTCTAAATTCAGCAGGCGAATTGATCATTACGATTTCATTTCTCATCCACGACCATTGAACGTTGTTGATGAATTGGTGTTCGCTCAGTTGGCGTAGTTCATCGACTTGGATGTTGACATACAAATCAAAATGGCCAGTTATTTCTTGATCAGCATTTGTCAATAGTATGCTTCCGGGATGAATATCATTGACGACATTTTCGATGTTCAAGTTCCCCTGGATAATTAAACGGTTGGAGAAGATTTTGCGTCCTCTGATGAAATTGCTTCCCTTCAGGTGGACAACATCTCTTGGAAATCTGATATTATTGATGTGCCCAACGACTTGAATGGAATTCTTAAACTCTAGCGATTCAAAGTCAAGCTGGTCAATCTTGAGAATGGGAGAGTTTAACCACATCACGTTCTGAACGTGTTTGCAAAAATCGACTCCGTTTGCAATTGTCCACTGGACATTTCTCGCCTCGAGGTGATTGATTGTAACATCTTGCAATATTGTCGGTGCCAATATCGCCTGCGGTTTTTCTTTCATCAGCAAATTTGAGAAATCAGAGGGAAAACTTTTAATTATAACTTGGAGGTTTTTAATCTCGCTTTTTACGATTCCGTGGAAGACTTGGTTGTTTGTGACGTTGATCTTATTGACATACATATTCTTCATTCGGGTCACATGGAAAGTTTTCCTTCCTTGGACTTTTTGGTCTGTTGTCAGCGTGAAAAGCTGAATCGATTCGTAAAGCCTGCTCACACGTTGCTCTAGCTGATGCACTTCCTTCTGCACTTTGGAACATTTCGATAGTACATCTGCTTCCAGGTTGACATTTTCTTGCGCCCGAAATTCAAGCTTCAAAGATCGAATGGTGTCATTTTGAACCAACATGAGAATGTTGGAATTTTCTACCGTGATTGTAACTATTCCCCTTGTCCTGGGTCCGAATTGACCAAGAGCAGCATTAGTTGCTGGTTGTTGTACCCAGCTGCCATTGATGTACTGATATAACTCATCTTTCAGGTCGGTATGCAAAACAAGAGCTGTCGTTCCTTGTGGTCCGTGAATAGCGACCCATCGAATGGCACACGAAGCCGAAATCGACTGGTACTTGACGAAGAACAGGCCATTGTAACGAAAGATGACCGAATCCACTTTGTAAACTATAAGCCGCTTTCCATTCTCAACCCGGAATTGGTACGCGACGGCGAGAAAAAGGTCCGTTCCGACATGGACAAACTGAACGCTACTGATGAACCAGCCATTGATCTTCTGCAACAACTGGGCTTGAAATCCATTTCCCTCATCATGATTGGTTAGTATTCTAAAATGGCAAATGTTTTTTGTAAAGTTAAAAGTGAAAACCACTTAGTGTTATTTAGTCACTTAGTTTGCTTTACTACCATAAACAACTTTTTTTCTTTCAAAAGTTTTGTGTAGTACAGTCAAGCCTCTTAGAGAGTTTAATTGAAGGGTCAATATGATAGGCCACATTTTAAAAATTGTTTTTAGAGCTGTTTTTTTCCAGCGAAAAACTACATTGAGTACCATGCTGACTGAAAAGTGATTTTCTATATTATGTTACTTCTTTCTGGAAAATCCAGGAGATGGTAAAGTAACAAGCTAGAAACAGTACTGAGGGACAGTTTGATGTAAAAATGTCTTTTTTGATAAAAGTTTAGCTTATTATATTGGAGCCCTGGAGCCCTTCAATTCATGCATAAACTATGAAGTGTTTCAAATTTCAATGGAGCTTAACTGAAAATTTGAATTCATGTGTTGAATAGTGTTTCCTTCCATTAAACCTTGCAGATTGCTACAGTTAATTGAGTACATATTGGAAACTATATAATCAATTAAATAAATTTGTCCAAATGTCGTATTGTGTACGTTTCCATCAATTGATGCAGGCACAACCCCCTTTCTTATGTTATGAGACCCCTTCCTAACAATGCCACCATGCAAACAGGAACTTGTGAATTTGGTAGATGATGACTTGGTTGGTTTCTTAATAGAAATTCTAAGTCTACGCCTTTTCTTGGTACCTCAAACTTAGGTATCAAATTTTATATAAAAAAACCTGCTTCGATTCATGCGCTTAGACAAAAAAATCATATTGGTTTAGTATAGTAAAGGTCATTGCTGGGTTCACAGGTCAAACTGTGGTGTTGCCAAGATAAAGTGTAAAATATTTGTACTTAAACTAGTTTGTTTGTACGTAAGCTAGTTCATGATGCTTACACATATATGAGTAGTGTCGAGTCAACTTGTTCCTTGCCAACGGTTTGGTTTACAACTGCCAATAGAGTTTTTCCCATTATGGTCGTGATGGCCAAGTCTGTCGAATGAGAGCCTAGAATACCACCTAACTGGCATTTCGAAGTTAAAGAATTCAATGTTTTTAATACATGTGCAGTATATAAAAGATATATCATTTCACTTAGATGACTTACTTCCATAAATGACCGGGACATCCACTTGAATACATGGACTTCTGTAGAAGCTGAAAACACAACAAACAGGTTCACTGTTTTAAGTGTTACATGCTTTAAGATACTCAAGAAATTTTTTAAAGAATTTTTTGCTTACCTTTAGCTGCATAAGAATTCTCATTGAATGGTTTAGTCTTATTTAATAGTTCCCATTTTAAGTAGGATGCTTGAAACAGGTAAAGCTCATTGTTCACATAAGCGCTTTTCCATTTTGTGGCCCCCATTGTTGGAAATTGCTGCAACGTTGAACATGAGAAATTGTTTTTAAAAAAAAATAGCCCTAAACCTGTCAAATTGATGGGATTCTTTAAAATAAATAGATATTAACGAATTATGGCTCGAATTTTACAAATAAAAACTTTTCCTACAAATAGTAACCGGCTAGATCGGGATTTCATATCAAAATTCATAATTTAGGGATGGTTAATTGGTTAAGCTTAATTAGGTTAATTCCCAAAAAGCAAAAATTTTGTTATTGTTTGATGACTCAGAAACGAAGCTAGGGGCTTTGACTAGAATGGTTTGAACAGGAACCAATCGTCAGTCAATGAGATCAACAATGATTTATTATTAAGGGGATAGCTATACCACAAGTTAACAAGTGCCGCTACCTGAACAACTTTGATTTTCCGCCCTTCAATCTTGTACAGTTTTGAATATTCTAGAGCGAAACTCATGAATCGATCTTTTGTGTTGATAGCAAAAATGAAGTAAGCGTTGTCATTGTAGACAAAGCCTTCAACATCAACGACACCATTCACCTGCCCAAAAAAAAAATGATTATAAGCAAGGTATCACAATGCTACGTAAGGGGATCTTTCTATCGGTTTTAATACAAACAGTCACTGTTGTCATGAGTTTGAACACTTTAGTTTTAGGATTCCATTTCCAGACAGGACTGGGAACGTTGTAGCGAGATCCATTGAAGTGCTTGCGTCCAGCTCCGATAAGATACATGTTGGTGCTGGTTTGAATGAGTGCAAAATCCACAATCACGGATGAAACGTTATGTTGTTTCATAAATTCACCGGGGTGTAAATTGTGTAGTTCTGCCAAAAAGGTTTGCAGTTTTTAAACAGTGATTGCCCAAAATGTAAAATATAAAGCGAACATACTCGAATGACTTACGTTGCACAGTTGGCTTGTCAAATAGTGCAGCACGTTTCTTTCTAACTGGAAGTGCTTCATTGTTTCGTTCTTTTAATTGCAATTTGAGTTGATTCAGTTGGTTTTTCAGCTTTGTTGATGCTTGATACGTAATGTGGCCTAAGATTTCTATGTATCTCTTATTGGTTCCTGAAAGAAGTATTTTGAACTTGATGCGCTTTAGCTGATAAACATTGCAGTTTTGCATCAATGCAACTTTCTAGTAATTGCAGATAAAACCAAGCGTAATCTTGTCCGATTGAAGTATATACAAACACTTTAAGGCTGCAGACACATGCAATATTTGGTTAGGTAATTCAAGAAATTTGTGGAAACTGATGTCAGCTTCTTGCCAACCAGTTTTTATTGGTTGGGTAAGAAGCTCACAACACAGTTGTCCACAAATTGCTCGAATTGCTAATTAAAAATTGCATGTATCAGATGGCTTTCAGTTAACATGAAAGACTAGTTGAATCAACGAACAGACAGGAAAGACTGGTTGAATCAATTAACTAGTCTTATAGGAACACATTCAATGAACTCCCTATTGAAATGCTACATTTTGTATGTATTTTTATTGAAATTCATCATAAGCTTAACTGTTTGGTGTTCACGATGGAGAAGTTTTTGCTCTTCAAGTTCACTACCCACCATTAGCTTAGGTAAGCTTAAGAAACCATAAGCTTAGCAGTTGGTAGATTAAGGTATTAAGTCCTACTATGAACTATGGGTACTAGTCGTATAAAAGGCCTACCTTTGGCTTGAGAAACTTCCTTGTTCAAATCGACTTCTGCAGAGTCTAGAACATAGATCGATAGGCAAAACAAAATGCAGAACAACAAATGACGAGATTTTTTGTCCATCATGAAGCTATTTCAAATAGCTTCTGATGTCCAATGCAAAATGTTCTAAGGTTAAGCGTTGGCGAATCTGGAGAAAAAAAATGCTACTGCTCTTCCTTGGGAATGTTTGGAAGCAATAAGAAAATTTTCTTTGAAAATTACAATGTATTCAGATAATGTGATTATTCCACTATAATGAAGGGGGTTGTGTATAATTAACCAACTAGTTATTAATCAATAATTTTGGTATTTTACTTTCCACTTGACAGCTTTCTTCTACATATATGCAACTGATGTGACATCTTGATTCTTGTTCATATCAAGATTTTATACTGAAAAAAAATACAGAAAATAATCCTTTTTAATAACTCTTAAAAGTATCTTAAAGCAGTACAAGAGGTGCTTGATTTATGCAACGGTTACGTTACATTCCTGGACGAATTTGGCATATATTGAAATTGCATGCTGTATATTGAAATTTGTGTTAAATGGTAAAATTTTAGTATTGTCACACTTATGCATGAATTATATAAAAAAACAACAAAGCTTTGTCGCTTATGGTGAGCATCTAGGAGTTTTTCTGTAATCTCATATTAGTGGCATTAGCATATAATAAACTTGCATAAATCGAGGAATTCCTGCAATACTTGCAGAAATTGTTTAATTTTTTTCCGTAACTTATGATGAAATGTATTTTTACATGGTTTTTCTTTTTATTTTATAGATATACCAAGATCATAGTGCGTTATTTTGAACTGGTGACATGAATCAATTTGTCTGTAAAGGTATGGCGTTGTTTTTGTATTAACCTGACGTAACAGAATGATAAAACAATGTTTCAAAAACAAACAAACTGAAATTTATTGCATTCTTCTCATTTTTTGTCTATAACATAAATTCAAAACAATAATATATCACAGTCATTATTGAATAGTTATTTTAGAGCTCTTTTCATAATGCAGCTTTTTTTTTTACTCCTGCCCATGCAATGTTTGGTGTGGCAAGTCGAGAAATTTGTGAACAGCTGTGACGTCAGCTTCTTGTTGCACCCATTTCCAAAACGGCTCGGTTGCATTGATTGCCAACCATTGCCACTGAAATTTGCAAACTTGAAATTGCAACTTTCCCAACTTGTGCAGTTTTGAAAACTGGTTTGGCAAGAAGCTGACGTCACAGTGTTGACAAATTGACTTACTCGCCACATCAAAAATTGCATTATGACAGGGCCTTTAAAATATGTAATACTTGAAATTTGCATTTTGATGTTATTCGACATCCACATCCATTGAGGTCACACGCTCGGCAATTCCTAAAATTGAAATTCTCAATGAACAGAGTAGTGACAAACCCTTTAACGGTATTACTTGAATGGCAAAGCAAGTACCACATAGATTTTTCCCGGCTGCAATGTATAAATAACCTTCCAATCCAAAATCAAGACCCCAAGAATTGCGCACGATATAGTATGGAACACTTCCTGTGGTAAGAAAACGTGGCAATTTCTCAGAGTTCAAGAACACCATGTACTTAAACTGCTGTACCTTATGTTTGCAGTTTTAAATATTTGCTGCAAGAACTGGTTTTCATAGTTTTTAATGTTTGAACTGATGATGTTCATTAATAGTCACTACATGTCAAATTTTTTACCTGTGAAATTGTAACCAACGATTTCGACTGCATGGTTGAGCTGGTTGTCACAATGATATTGTACGATTCCACCGAGGTAGTCTTGCCAAAGTGTGGCATCCACTGCCGATGCAATGGGCCCATGCGTAGCGAGTAACCTAATCATTGAGTCTTCGTTTTCTATGTAACTGCAAGATGTAAATACATGTCTTTTATTTCAGTTACAAGCATTGATTGATTGTTTTGAGTTGATTTTGCTGAAATGGTTTGGTAATTCTAAGCCTTGTATACAGGGCTGGTGCTACCTTAAGTGCTACCATATAGGCCAACTTCTACTGTAGGCAGCTACCTCAGAGGGTAGCTGCCTACCCTCTGACTGTGTGACTTCACTGGAGTGGAGCACACTAAATGTCACAAACTACTTAATTTACGATCGTTTTTCTATTATTACAAAGTACTTTTTCACATAACATGTTTTCTTAAAACTTGAAGTTTTGCAATTTATAGGGTGCAAATTTCTCAGTTAGTCTGGCACCAGCCCTGCACACATAAACAGAAAATCCTCAGTTTATGCATACACGATTTTGCTAATATGTGACAAGATTCCAAATGCTCACTCATTATAGTGAGAAACCTTTTTGCTATTTAGTGTGGAAGTGCACAAATAACTGAATTTTACTACTTTGTGGATTTTGATGCCATATTTGCAAATAATGTAAATATATACACAGTTGTATATATCTAGATACATGAGCTCAATGTTTTCGCAAATATATAGTCAGTGACATATTACAAGAACATAGTATGTAATGGTTGGCTATGCAAACGAAGAATTTACTAAGCATGTTTTTCTTGTGTATGTGAAACTTGCTCATATATCAAGATATTTTCCCCTAACAAAAATACTTGTTACTTACTGAGAACATGTAAAGTTGTTCTTTATTCTAGCTACAGGTGACCTAGAAAAGAGTGATCACAAATCTATAAATTGAACTGTAGCATTGACATTAGCATCTTTAAACTCGACGAAAAGCATACATCGTTGTATTAATCTGTGGCGTGTGGCATTGTGCCTGAATATTTGTTAACGGATAATCTTGTTCTGTAGTTAGACCAACGTTGTGTCTGTTCATCCAGTCGAGCAAAACACATGTATCGCCTCCGTTGCAACCAAAGCTTCCATTCGCTGCACAGTCGATTACTTGTTGAACGCTCAGTTCTTCAAGTATCCCAGTTTTTATGGCTCGCATGGATTCTATTGTTTCAACCGTGCTGAAAGCCCTACCAGAAGCAAACAGTTCACATGTGTAATTAGGCTTTTTCACAAGTGTTATCACTGATATTTGTAAATGCTGTATACTAACCAACATGCTCCGCAGTTTCCCTGGTTTTTCACGGCAGTTACAGCATTGCTTAATCTCCTGTAAGCAACATCTTGTTATCTGCTTGTAAATTGTGCTTATGGTGATAATTTATCAATTGAAGGGCAATATGATTCTAAGCCACACTTTTTCTAAACATGATTTGTTTACATCAAACTGTGTTTCAGTGTTTCTAACTTTACCACCACTTGGATTTTCCAAAAGAATGGCAGCATAATATAGATAGAAAAGCACCTTGTTGCGCAGTATGGTACTCTATAAGGAGTTTCTCACCAGAAAAACGGCTTTCTTGAACAATTTATTGAACAATTTAAAAAAATATGGCTTATGACCATTGCACCAAGCCTTTCAATTAAGAAAAGGATTACTGGCGATTTTGGAATTTAAATGATTATTAGTGGGATCTTAAGACTTTTCTAGTGTACCAGTCTACAAAAGTAGGAAGTCCTGCTGGTAAAGCCAAATTTGCTGCTCGCTTTCTGATGTGTGCCTTTCTGAACTTCCTGATAGGAAATGGCCTTCTTTGGTGTCTAACATTGGTATTAAATACTAGAAAGAAATGACAATATAAAAATACCGCATTTGATATTTGACGTATTTGACATGTCAAAGTTGCAATGCTGCTAAAAGTGGTAATTTGTTTGGTAGATAAATATTACATTATAGATAAGACGGAGACCTAATTTTTGAAATTCCTTGGCTGAAATGTCCGAATACTTGGTGATTCCATATTCAACAGTGTCTTTTAATAGTGCTGTGGCGTCTTTCTTTTTCCTGATTCTGATTAAACTTTCCTGGAATTAATGTGTAAAAGATTTTTGCTACATGAAAGATGTGATCAATAAGTTCAACTTAGTTGAATTACAAACATGAATACTGTTATGTAATATACAGTACATAACACAGATATGCACTATAGGAGACAAAACATTTTTCATACATTATGTGTGCAAAGTTCCATAATTAGGTGACTAATGTTCACTAATCAAGATTAGTGAACGATTGTTTTGAACAAGTTGACGTTGATTGGTGAATCAGGTCTCGTATATACTGTACTGGGTTGGCCAAAAGTTTCTGTCGACTACGTATATCAAACCATTCAGGAGATATTCACATTTTTTTTTTGGACAGTGGCAAAAACTTTTGGCCCACCCGCTAGAAAGCTGTGTACTTAAAATTTTGTGCTGAATTTAAGAAAATCCAGGTCATAGTAGATAAAACTTTTTAATACTAGTGTTTCAACTAGCATATGATGGCTGTAGAACCATTGTCAACCATCATATGGTTGTTGCAAAGTCGTACTGTCAATGATGTTTGTCAAAGATTTTGGCTTCAAGTTCAGCACAAAACTTGGAAGTGCATTTGAAGCTCAAAAATGGTTTTCTATGTGTGGGACTAAATTCACTGTCAAAGATTTTGGCTTCAAGTTCAACACAAAACTTGGAAGTGCACTTGAAGCTCAAAAAAGCTGATGTTTTCTATGTGTGGGACTAAATTCACCTGTGTTAACAGACAATCTCAAAATTTAAACGTTCCCTACTTTTCAGTATTACATGGATACAGCTAGAGTGTAATGTATAGAAAATGTGCTTTCTGTTTTATCACTCCATGCAATTCATCTAGGTACCGAACTTTGTTATATACAACACTTGATCACACTTTGTTATATACAAAAATAAAATTGAAAACCGTAATTGTCTCACCTTAAAATTTTTAAACCGTTGCACGAATTCACACTGCGAATAGGATTTTGAATGCTTCTTCATGAAAGCTTTGAAAAGTTCAATATCAGGATCTAGTGATTGAACATAAATTAGGTGAAGAAAGAGGCAACAGACTAGTGATGTATGAAAATTCATGCCGATTTCTATGAATTCAGTGTCAAATGAGACAGAATCGGAAGCATTTTCCAAATATCTCTCAACATTTATGTTGATATCGTTATGTTATCAGCTTTCCTATCAAGAGTTATCACATGGTTGAAAGGATATGACATGAGTGATGCCAGTCGGTCAGTGAGGTGCTGTCAGAGTTACATGAGCCAATAATTCAATATTTACAGTCAACGTTCAAGTAATCTATTGATTATCTGCAATTGCATGTGCGTAATGTCACTTTTAATCAAATACTGTTAAGAATTAATTTAAAAATATCAAATAGCGTTACTATGAATTCAATCCAAGTTTAAAGGTTGGCTCTCACTGTACATTGAACAACTTTTTTGCTGTTGACATTTTAGGATAACGCATATTAAGTTAATTTGGTTAAAAATCACTTGTTTGTTGGTGTTTGTCCACAAACCTAATTGTCTTAGACAATCACTTGGATTTTGTTGTTGCTTAAAAGTTGTCCTTTGGTGTTATTTGTTTCATCCAACAATAATTGATAGCACTGGTTTACACACGATTTGATGTCTTTTGAAGTTAGACAGTTTCTTAATGCATCCTGACACACGTAATTTTTGTGTGTCAATTCGAGCAATCTGTGGACAAGTGTGACGCAAGTTTCTTGCTCAACCAATGAAAACTGGTTGGCATGAAGCTGACATCACGGGTGACAGATGTCCACAAATTGCTCCACTTGCTAAATCAAAAAATTGCTTGTGTCAGGAAGCGCTTTATATTTGGGGTGTTGATTCCAAAAATGGCATCAGTGTTGCTGTATCGGTTCTATTTTTTTGAGATATGATATAACCACTTTAATTTGTTGATTCAACAGATTGACTGTCAAACTTTGGAGATTTTTTAATTTCATTTTATGCTATTTTTGATACGATTTTAGAAATTATGGAAAACATTTAATGTTATCATATTACTGAAAAACAACCACAGATCACTAAATCAGTTTATTTCAACCCAGCAACGTAAATGATGATCAATCATTTTCAACTTTTAAGTTGATGATTCGACTTTCTAATCCCCGTTTGCCAAGAAAGTTTTTGACAACTCGGAACAGATGACAAATGAAGACCATACAACACTCAATCTTGTTCATTGTATATCTGTAATATGTGAATATTTTGTCGTTCGCTATAACTGGAAAGTATTTCAGAGTTCACAAAAGTGAATTGGGTATTTATTATTTAACTAGAAATTTGTTGGACCGTGTTTTTGGACATGTTGTAAACGAATGACACTTGAACGACATTTGAAGAACTTGGGAACAAAAAATTATAATTCAACAAGAACATCAGAGAGAGAGCAACAAAATTTCATCTGCTGCCCTTTAACAGATTTCGACGGACATATTTTTCTCAACCACTTCTTCACTGTGGCAACTGGTTAGTATAAAAAAGCTGACATTATTTTAATATGGTTATGTTATTATTTGTTTCAACTTGAGTGGATTGGCTTCACATAGTATGGAGGAATGCATGCAAAATAAAACATCTTTTCAAACAATTAGTCTGAATCTTGCCACCTTCTTGGTGTAAGTAGTTGACCTGAGTTTTATACAAGATGTTATTTTATACTTTGCCAAACTGGCATTTTATACAATTCCGGTAACATAACTTATTGTAATATAAGTGTATTTGTAAATTGTAGTATTTCAGAAATTTTTAATCTATGCTGTTGATTATTTCCTGAGAAATGTATTTTATTTTTTACAAAAATAGCATTATTTGTCATTTTATTGAGGATTATTCAAATCATAAATTGAATTTATTGTAAAATAAAGTGTTTTTTTACAAATTGTAATATTCAAATGGTTGATTTTAATATGGAAATTTTATATTATAGATTCATCAATATTGTAATTGAGTATTTTTTTAATGCTGTATTTGAATAAATAAAAAACAAAACAAGGTTAAGACGTTGTATTGATTGAATTAAATTATGCACCTGTTAACTTCCAGTTCGAAATTTTGAATCAGCTAATTTAAATTGCTAGAATAAAAAATTTGAATTTTATTTTCAAATTTTTAAAATAATTAAGTTTTCCACCTGAAATAAAAAAATGTTTTGTATTTAAAATTGTATCTTTTAACAAATAAATTTTAACAAAATTTTGCAATGAAATTTAAATTTGTTGCAAAAGTTATAGTTAAATTTCGATAGGTTTTTAGTTCAAAATGGATAAAACATATTTTCTGAAAACTATTGCATTGATAATAAAATTTATTTTTAAATGATACATTTGCATGGTAACATCTGCAAAACAAAGCGAATTCAGCTCCAATAGTTTAATTTCAAAATTTTTGATTAAATCAAGCAGATTTTAGTGCGAAACGTACATTTGCATGGTGAATTGTGCAAAATTGTGCCCCCATTCAGCAAACAAATTATGTTAAATAAGACATGTTACTTACATGCCACTATGCCAGGCAACATATTTGTGTGTTAGGTGTACACAAATTCACAAGTCAAAATATTTGCAACCTTATCAAACTGCTTCAAGGCATTGCTGTGGTTAAAATTAAACCCAAACTATTCAATTAAAGCCATATTACAATGATTGCTTATAAAATCTGTATTTATTCATAGGACTAACAATTCGAAGTGTCTAGTAGTGTTAATTGTACATTATAATGACATAAGTAATTTCATGAAAAGGCTCGTTAACTACATTGTTCGTTCAGTTATGTACAACCTTGTTAAGTTTTAACAAGAATCAGAAGAGAACATAATTTTGATCTTCACTTCAGGTATATTTATGTAGGCCACCATAGACTTATCATAGGATTATGTAGTCTACTATTGACTTCAAATGGTACAAAAAATACTGGTCACAATACACTGTTTGCTATGTTTCAATCATTATTTTAAACCCATAGAACTATAATGAACATGTTCACGGGTTCCTATCCACGGGGATGTTGTAGCTTCAATAACCATATAGTGTCCTATTGATCACGAGCTTATGAACTATGGTGGGTTCATGCATCATCTTATCTTGGTTATCAGCATGATTCTGTGAAGAGATTAGAATCATAAAAATTATTATCATTTATTATGATTTTGTGAATTATGATTAACAATAACATCTTATAATACCTATACAAATGTTGGTGAAGTTTAATTGAGTTACATTTTTCACACACAGCCTAGTTTATGTGTAAATACTTAATATAAAATGGTTCAATGCGTATTTTGGAAAGAATGTTGCCATCAATTTCGTTCACCCGACTTTGTATTTATAGCTTATTAATATGCTATGAAATTAAATAATATTACACTTTATACTTACTTGCACAAACAGGAAATTCTGTTTCCACTCATTCCACCATACTGTCTATAGCTTAACAGTACAAACATCAAATCAACTAAGATTTGTAAGTTCATTTTATTTGACAACTTACACCCTACTTATTTGACTACTTTAGCAGTTTTATTGTTGAATTAAGATACATTAGGGGTGAATAAATAAAAATTAAAATATATAAAACAATAGTATTAAAGTATATACTCATCTCTTTTCAAAGCAATGTTATAGCCATTATACAAATCCACATTTGTTTAAAATATAAAATGAAGAATGCAATTTTTTTACTGTTTCTATGTTTCACGACGTGTTTCATAGGATAACATATTCATAAAAAAATGCTCATAGAATACTTTATATAAATGATTACTGCAACTTGATATTGTACTGTATATCAAGTATAGCCTATGCATGGCTATAAGTATATGATTTATATATTTATGTATAATGCAAAATATTGTTTCAACTATGAAGATACCGATCCATTGATAGATTATTGGGGATTCTATAATCTGAAATTAATTACTAAATTAATATAAATTGTTTTTAAAATTTGACAAGAAAGATTTATTTTGATACCTCTTTTTCCTATGTTAATGTATAGGCCATATTTCAACAGGCTTTTCTAAGTTTCAGTTGCATTCTACAAGGATGACTTGTATAAAATAAAATATGTATTTTTTAATTCTTTTTCACCTGATATAATTAATATTTTTAAATATTATAATAATTAAATCACTAGTTAACTATTTTTATTTAACTATTGCAAATTTTGATAAAACTACCGCCATCTCTCGGTACAATTATTCAACAATTAGTTTAATCAACAAATAATTAACTTTTTAATTGAAAAACGATCGTAGCGTCACTACGCGTGTGAAAATCTAACAAAACAAAAATAAACGTGTTCGACCAATCGTAGCACGCGTTAGAATTTCACATAAATGAAAGGCTATCTTTGATTGGCTAAACTATGACTTACGTCATGGCTACACCGAGGAATATAAAAGACGGATTCAAGCGGGAAATCGCCAGTCTGCTTTGGGAGCTCGGTACGAGTTGGCTTCTCCTAAAAGATGCTGCGGCCACTTTCCATCTTCGTTTACTTCGCGAGAGGTGCCTACCCGAGGTCGGGGGTAGAGGGCTTGCTGGCGGTCTACGGGTTCGGACTCGTACGCAACCAAATATTTGTAAAACATGGTCCGGTTTTACAAATTGTCTGGGCTTACATTGCGGTCACGTAGTACGAAAGTACAGGTTCGACCCACATCGGTTTGGGACACGTTTTTAAAACGAAGACAGGTGACGTATAGAGAAGCAGACGATTAAGGCAGAGTGCTCTCTGGACATCTTTTTTGAGATTTGGCATTAGGCTTAATCTCGATGTTTCCAGGGTTGATTCACTTTTGTCCAACGAAAGGCAAGGTGCTCTCTGGACATCTTTTTGAGATGTGGCATTAAGCTGTTTATCTCGATGTTTCCAGGGTTGATTCACTTTTGTCCAACGAAAGTTGTAATGTTTTTGTTGTTGTTGCCCTTTTCAGGATTTAGCTCAAATTTGTAAAAAAAAAAATGTCCTCCCCATTTTTTAAAACCAATTTCAGTTTCACCTTGAAGAATAGAAGACAACATACTTCAATGTTTGATTTTATTTTTGGATAGAACACATTGCACGCCAGGGCGTAAAGTTAGGAATGGCAATTCTAATAGGATTGTTTATTTCAATATTGTACAGGGTGCCCACAAAAACACTCCTTGATTTCAAATAATGAAATCCTTGAAATCAAGGGGTGTTTTTGTGAGCACCCTGTATTTTAGTTGTTTTTTTTATGATTTGCCATTCAATTGGTGAGAAACAGCAGTGTCAGTGGAATTTTGTTTGAATAATTCCAAAATTTTTAATGTTGCGCTCTTACGGTTTAGGCAATTTCAGAGCATTTTATTTAGTTTTATTACTGCTGTTTCTTCCTTAGCTAAACTTAAGATTTTGTAATTTTAACATGAAATTTAATTTTTTTGTTAAAATATTTATTTTAATTTGTAGATTACTTGTTTAGGTCAACTAGTTCTTAGCTTGCGCTTGCTATTTTGTTTTTCGATTATCTTTTTACAACTCAAAAGTCCATCTAGATTTTTGTTTTCATTCGTGAGCTCGATTTGTTGCGACTTGGTATATTGAAAATGGTTGCAGAGTTCACCGCGTTAATTTAAAAATAAAATAAACAAATTTTGGACGATAGTTTAGCTTCGCGATGGATTAATAACACTTGCAATGAATTGCAACTAATCCATCCACTGTAAGTTTTCTTAGCTATTCGTACACTTTTTTTTTAAATAGGGTGGTCCCCTCTTCTGTTGGCAATTTCCCGGGTGTGTTGACGATGAGCTAAGAAGACTTGTCCGGTGGTTGTTAGTGGAACCAACTCGTTCATGGATAACAGGCCATTAACGAGTTTAGAATCGATAGCCTAACTGTATAAATTTCAGGTACCCAACGGTGGAGCAGCTTTTAAAACCCAGAGTCACTCAGTAGGTAAGACTAAGTG